>JAYXIM010004250.1:0-32531 GCA_037575425.1 Anastrepha fraterculus | reverse complement strand
TGAGCGATTTTTAAATATATATTGTTGCATATTTAAGAAAGAAATACTTTCGTAAAACGAGTACAAATAATTTCAAGCTTAGTACCATCTTGATCAAACAGTTACCGAAAAAAGCGCCAAGTAACGCTCTAAGTCAAATGACTTGAGTTCTGTTTTTTTTTTGTTTGTTTGTTTGTTCTAACAAGATTTCCATTGGCGTAAGCCTCATTTGGGCTCCTGGTCACAGCGACATTGCAGGAAACTGTCAGGCGGATGAGCTGGCGAGACAAGGTACATGTGAGGTGATTTCCCCGCGAAGGGAGAGAATTGGAATCCCCTAGCTGCGGTCTGGGAAAGACAGAACCTTGTAGCGTCACGAAATCCTTATGGCCCCGTGTGGATCGGCGGCGCTTGAGCGAGCTTCTGGTGTTAACAAAATATCAGCTCTCGAATCACGCGGGTTTTCTCACAGGACACTATGTGCGAGGAATGCATGCTGTGAGACTTGGAATTACCTCGAGTCCTCTTTGCGTCAGCTTTATGGAGTATGAGGTGGAATCATCTCAGCACTTTCTCTTTAGCTGCCCTGCTCTGACATGGTTAAGCTCCAGGCATCTTGGCTCTTATTTCTTTGCTACGCCTGCTGATATAGCTGGTGTTGATATTGAAAATCTGATGAATTTCATCAGCAGCACAAAGCAATTGACGCAAACGCAGCATAGTCATCGTACGTTCATCCACTCACTCTAAACTCATCCTCCTAACCATCTCAACGCCATCTCTCAGCGCTCTCTCCCTTCATCCCATCGGTTTTCCCTTTTACCTCACCTCCTTCATAATGGTATCACAAAGGACGAATCCGTTTATCTTCGTCCAAGTGTGCTCATTCATTGGGCAACTATTCCAACCTAACTAACCTAAATTAGGTTTCCATATATGCGATTATCATCTCCACCAAAATTGTAGCGGTATTGCTTGGCATTTGTAAAAGTTATGCCTTCTTGAATAAAACTCCCTTCCTTCCAGAGAGCTGGAAAAGGAGTTGAATGTTGTTTATGGATCCACTCAAGAAATTGTAGTTTTTGATTTTGGTTTATTGCTACAAAGTTAGTCTCAAAGAACCTGAATTTCATGCAAAAAAGGGACCGCATTGATATCGTCAAAGAAAAGATTTCCAAGGCTGAATTTGATCCAATATTCATTAAAAGCATCAATACTTGAAATGAGACCTGAGTTTATGAGCACGCAATCCAGAAATCAGACAAGTGAGTGAAGAGCTCCGACTGAATAAATACCAAAACACCACGTGATTTTCAGTAAAAAAAGAAAGCTATGCTCACTGTTTTTACGGATTACAACGGCCAGAAGGTGAGATAGTTAATAAGGAATATTATTTTGAAATAATGAGACGTATACGTGAAACAATGCGCCTAACAAAATTACAACACGCGGTTTTTGCATCATTACGAGTATAACGCACCGTCGCACAGTGCCACCAATGTCCATGACTATTTGACCAAGCACGAAACGAATATTAATTATCCAACAGTCATCGAATTCATCTGATATGGCTCCCTGTGATTTTCTTGCTGTTTGATCGAGTCAAAAAATCACTACGGGGAACGCGTCGTATTTTAACAACCGAAACGAAGTAATGGAAAAATCGATGACGGCTCTGATAGATATACAGAAAATAGAGTTTTAAAAATGTTTCGAAAGTTCAATCAAATGCTGGCATAAATGCTTTGTAGTTGATCTGGGGTACATTCAAGGCGAGAATGTCACTTTTGAGGAAAGCATTTGTATTTTAAATTTTCTGAATATATTCCAGGAACTTTTCTATCAAGGTGATGTAAGGCTATGAATCTAGTGACGGGTACAAAATAAATAACTCACATGAAGTGAAAGAATTTATTAATTAATTATTTCCTCTCGCTATTAAATCCAACTGTCAAAAGGGTACTGCTCTGATCAATGGTCGAAATCTGGTTAAGCGCTAATTCCCGGAATTTAAAGTGTTCTGGTGTACAAAATGTGTCATATTCCGTCTTTCTTTTTATTTGGTCCATGGAAGGATATTTCTTTTTACAAAATTGGTTACTGATAAAGGTAGGATTATGAAATTTATTACTTATTTAACTAATGATTATATTTTTTTTGTACTACTTACTGTTCGATTGCCTAAATTCTTCACTCGGCAAGTGAGCTTCACTGTCTTGCCTACCAAACCGGTAATATTCGTAGGCACAGTTGTATCGAATGTGGGGCCACCGGTGCCCGGTGTAGGCAAATCTTGTAGAAAATCGGTGAAGAAACGTTTCGAGGCACCCTCAAGCGAGCCTGAAAAAAATTAAAGTAACATATATTTAGAAATTTTAATAAATAAATTTTAAATATAAATTTTAAATATATAAATTTTTTTTGATAATCGAATTTTCATGATAAATATATATATACTTTCAATTTTATATACCTACTTAGAATTAAAATAATAATCTAAATTATCGTGAATTCCATGCAAACAAATTATGTTTTTTTGTTTTTTTTTATCTTTTTTGGTTTTGTTCGGCATTCCTCTTATTAGAATGATTTGCTCGAAAATTTCCAAGGTTTTTATAAGAAATTGTTTTACGTTTTTTAGTCTAATTCCGTTTACCCACAAAAACATTCAGTACGTCGTGAATTAGTTTGTGTTTGTGGTAGTGTAATCAAAAGTGCTGATGAAGAAAAAGAAAGGTAATTTTCATTAGTTGAAAACTTCCACATTTTTGTTAACCGGGCAATCGTCAGTGATAAAGAGATAAAGAAAATGAGTCCAGCAAAGAATCCGAATTTTAAACGCAGATAATTTCTTCAGCATAATTTGTTTAGTATACAGAATACACCAGATTTGACCGCGAGACACTTCCATCCGTTTCCAGACCTAAACAAATTCATGCTTGGAAAGCGTTCTTCGTCAAATGATGAAGTCATAACAGTTTGGAAGCGTATTTTGCAGCCACTGCAGATTCTCACATCAGGGATGGATCTCATAAAGTGAAGTCTCGTGGGTACAAGTGTATTGATGTTCAGGGAGACTATACTGATTAATGAAGAGTATATCATACCATAAAATTGTGTTTTCTTATAGAACCGCAAAACTATTGAACACCATATGTAGTAAGTGACGGTTATATTCCAAATCATTTGAAGCGAACAAGACTATATGAACATACAAACAAACTTCCAAATATATTTCGTCCAAGAAGAAGCTCCTCATCAAAATCAGCTGCCTCTCAGAAGCAGCACAATACTGTAAGCCACTACATTTGGGGAAAAGCAACAACACGCACACCGCAAATATTAAGAGGAGTTCGGGCAAACACCCAACGAAGGGCATAAGCGCCAGTTTATAAATATGTACACAAATAAACTAGTGATCTGTTTTATTTAGTGAAACCCAAGGGGACTATAAAGCTTCATTTTCAACAAATGTTTGCTTCGCATTTTCTCGAAAGGTGAGTAAGATTGCGTGTGCAAATGATCTAAGGAGATTCTTCTTGACACACAGTGAGTTTCATAAAACTGATTTTAAGAACCTGTCCAAATAGAGTTAATCTAAAGTTAATTAAATAGATTTAATTATATTGAGTTAATCTTTCAACAACAAGTTTCAAAAACCCCTCACTGTTTGGAGCAAATTAATAATGGATGGAGGAAGCGAAATTTCGAAGAATTATTCATTCACTCCACATTTTACAACAAAAGAAATATTGAAGAGCGTAGAAGGAAAGTGATTATAGCGTTTTATTGTTGCCAGAGCATCCGCCCGTGGGGATAAGGACCATTCCCGCAGACAGAATATTGGATGTCTGCAGCAGTTGAAGGGCGCATCCTAGCCGGCAGTTGTTATAGCAGCACAAATATTCCCCATACATATTTCAGTCGAAGGAGGAAATGCTGCTGGAGTGACATTCCTTGGCTGGATATAAATTCGGGTCGTTCTGCTAACGTAGAACCGACTGTCCTTGACTTACTCTTGGGTGGTTAAGATCAAAACCTATGTAGAATGTATGCGAGGGTTGCTCTTTATATTTCATACCCAATAATGAAAAGTAACATAATAATGATATACTCATGATATGATATGTCTTATTGCTTTTTAAAATATTCTCCTTGGAACTTCTGCATTCGCTTGAATAAATTTGCAAAGCACTTTTGCCACTCAGAAGCGGATACCTCTAAAACGAGCTATTTAAAGGCCTTAACAACTTCTTCAGGCGATAAAATCGCGTTGTGTGTTGTATATTCGGGAACAAAAAGAAATCATTAGGTGACAAATCTGAGCTGTATGGCGATGATTCTTTTATGCCAGCCAGTACGTGAGAGCTTGCATTGGCTTGGTGAAGGATCGTTCATCTTCGGCGGATCGTTTTTCCCAATTATCCGAAAACGTCTGGTAAACAAACGGTTTTGTACCACTCAGAATTGACCACTGTATGTTTTGACATGATTAGATTTTCTAAAAAAAAACAGATGACCATTTCCAAGGTCTTTTATTGAATTTAGCTCGTCTTGGAGCACCCATACTGTCGATTGTTATTTTCTTTCCGTTATAATAGTTAAAAAAGTCTTAAAATAAACTACTTATTCTTCAAAAGCAAAAAAAAAACATTTATTCGATATTAAAATTTTAATACTTTAAGCGTACTTTTAATAGGATCTTACACCTTTTTTCATCTATGGAAAGTACAAATCAGCTGGAATCGAAAAAATCTAAATGCCGTACATTAAACGCTACAGCGTTCGGTTGATGGTCGCCTACAGGACACAACCCATGGGGTCAGCATGGGTGACCATCATTGGAATTATTTTGGACCTGATGTGCCTGTCTTGCTTGGAGGAGGCTGATAGCACTGAGCACTTTCTCTGTGAGTCTGCTGCCTTTGCTAGAGCAAGGCTATGAGTTTTAGGTTCCGATGTCGTGAGAATGAGTAATATTCGTTCTCTAAAACTGGAGGATATTTATAGATTTGCCAAAGAGTCTGGAAAATTCTCACAGGACTAACTATCTCTATTATTTCCTATCTCTTTCTGTGATACTTTTCTCCTTTCCTCCTTGACTATCTACCCTCTTTCTAGAGTTATAAATACAATGGGATTTTTAGCTTGAGTGTTTTAGGAGCCACCAATTCTCTTGGTGCTCCTTGGATCGAACTATTCAAATTTCAATTTTCAAGCGCTACAACTAACAATTGCAGAAAAAATTTGTGTCGATAAATTTCCATTTACATGGCTCTCTGGTAAAGCAGATCGTGTCAACTGTCTGAAATTTACATACCAGCGGGTTTGCTTTGTTGACTAGTTTCACTATAATGCCGGTGACGAAATAATGTATAGATGAAGTGCGCATACGCCAAACACTAGCGAACACTAATTTTTTAGCGAGAAGTCTCCACTTGTGCTAATGCAGCATCTATCGCTTCTGAAAACAAACCGGTATAGCCATAGTTTTCGCTTACTTTAGAAAGATTTCTTTGCTTCGAAGTCATCGGAACTATTGCTCTGGACGAGCAAAGGCAGCCAATTGAATAGAGCTTTATTCCGCATTTAATCGGATCAGAATTACTATTTCTGATAACGTTAAAAAGCATTCAAAGCGCATTGAGCAGTGCTTTTTGTGACATTTCTGAAAAGATACCAACCGATAGTTCATTCTTTACATTTAGAGCAACATTTAGGGGTAAATGGGTACAATATAAACTGTAACAGTTATCGCAAAAGCGATCTAGGACTCAGCTTCCAGTACAAAAATTACCCTTAAAAAGAATGAATCACAAACTCCCAGCGGGTTTGGTTCGTTTATTAGATGGTTAAGCTGCGAAGAAGCAAAGGAGTTTCTTCCTTTTCCTTCCCTTTTTTAAATTGCCACATTTTTGTTATTCAAGTGATATAAACTTATCATTTTGAAAGTATAACCATTTTTATTCTACCACCAACGCCTATAATTTGAAAAGCAAATCACCCGCGTGTGGCTAACAAAGACCAACTGACGCTGTCGGTTGTGAAATTTTATGAATAAAAACAACAATGCACTGAGAGGCTCACATTTTTTATGCTCGAACAACCGCATCTACATGCATAGTTTCCATGCACTTGTGTGTGTGTGCGTGCGTGCACGTTATTATTTGCAAAACTTTAGCAATTATGAATTATAAAGTGCTAATGTCAGTTGTTGTATAATGACTAAGTGTTGTCAACACGAGCGGTGTTAAACAAGGGATATTAAAGCAGCAACAAATAATATGGTTTCGGGGAGAATAGCCGCACCCATTACTGTGCTTATGTGTTGCTGAGGCTGCGAGTGTGTGTGTGTGTGGCCATAATACATAGAAGTACGCAAATGACAGCAATGCGCTCACACGACGACGATTCACTAATAAAAACTAATAAAAACTAATGACAACAGCAAATGGGGTATAGCGAGGCCGAATGGGACTATCTGAGGTCAAAATACAACAGTAAAGGCTTAGCTAAACAATAGTTGGCCGGTATGCAAAGCACGTTGTTTCCTACAAACAACAGCAGGCGCTTGGAAAAAAGGGTATTAGTGGGGGCTAACACAAACAACAGGCGACCTAAACGCCCGGGAGGTGACTGCTGGGACTGGCAAACACACAATGAGATTAACAATAGCAACAACAAAATGTGTTGTAAGCAAGCGTTAAATGGACTTGTGGCATGCCACAATTACATAAATGCAACGCTGAGCACTGTGATTATAAATGAAGCGAACAAAAAATTGCTTTTACAACAACTGTGTGTATGTGTATGTGCGGACCCTTTGGGATGAGTTGTAAATAAACAAAATATAGAACAAAATAAAATAAAATAAAACAAATATCACTAAGTGCTGCACTGCAAAACAAAGCCAAGCGATATTAAAGCAAATATGTGAAATGTTCGGTGTCAAGCGGAAGCTCACAAGTTGGCCTCTGCAAATAAGCACAGATAAATGTTATTATAAGGTAATAAATAATGAAGTTTTTGAGGTGCAAAATTAAATTTACGCTGAGAAAAATTTAAAAATGGAATTAGCGAGGTAGCCTTTTTTCAGTTTTTTTTTCAAAGTGGTCGTACTTTACCAAGACTAAACTCTGTTGAGAGCGAGATTCTTTCAGCATATTTTATACAGATAGTTTTTTATTCAATTTACATAATGTTCTCATATGAGATATGTATGTCGATTGATATGGAAGTATCTCGAGAAAATTCAGTAATCTCTTGCAAATGAAGCCAAACATTTATTCATAGGCATTTTAGTACCGACAACCTAAGTGAATCATGATTCTTATTTAATAAATACCTAGGACTTTTCAAAGATATTAGTTATTTATTTATTTCTTATTTAAGGGGTTATACTACTGTGGGCAAAAAGTAGGGTGAATTTATTTGTCATACTTCGCGGGACAAAAATTTCGCTCTAGTTATTTTTTTCATGAGTTGGCAGCACTGTTAATAACATCTAGGCCAACTTTCATGTGAATGTCATTATCAGTAATATATTTACGCTTGTGTTTACCAAACGAAGAGTGCATTTTTCGATTTTTACAATGTCTGATTTGTTGAGCAGAGAAGTGCCATCAAATTTTGTTTGCGGAATGAAATTTCGGCTGCGGAAACGTTTAGCATGTTGCAGAAGGCATTTGGTGATTCGACCATGTCGCAGAAAAGTGTTTATAAGTGGTACAAAGACTTCAAAGAGGGTCGAGAACGCGTTGATGACTTGGAGCGCTCCGGACGACCATCGACGTCAACAGATGAGCAACACGTCAATAAAGTGAAGGAGTTAGTGCTCAAAAATCGTCGGTTGACTGTTAAAGACCTTACTGATATGATCGGAATATCAGAAGAATCTGTGAAAACCATTTTGAAAGACCATTTGGGCCTACGAAAAATCAAATCTCGTTTGGTACCGAAAACTCTCAATTTCTTGGAAAAAAGTCGTCGCGTTGATTTGTGTGAAACAATGCTTTCAGACTATCAGGACAAGCTCAAATGCATCATTACGGGAGATGAGACTTGGATTTATGCTTACGACCCTGAAACAACCGACCAATCAAGCGAATATCGTGCTTAAGGCGAGGCCAGACCGAAAAGAGCACGTCAAAGTCGTTCAAAAATAAAGGTCATGATGGCGCGCGACCTTATCCATAAATGAAGTGTAGGCAAAACTTTAGACGCGATTATCTCGAAGTCGTGTTTGATCATTATTTATCAAAAACTATTTGACTGATTTGTATAAACTTTTTTTAATAATTCGAAGTTACAATCTCGTAAATCTGAACGGTTCACTTTTTATAAACATTTGCATCGTTTGCTGGAACTAATGTTTTTTTTTAATTTTTCAACCCCTCAAAAATCGTTTTTTTGGAGCAAAGCGGTTTTCATATCGCGTTTTGGTTAAATAAACCGTTCAGATTCACTAAAAAACATTTTTCTACAAGTTGAGCTACTCATGCGCTACCCTGATCACCGCAAGCCTCTGGCGATATAAACAATAAATACAAACATTTTTTTAAATAAAAACACCAAAATGTATTTTTCGAGAGTTACCCTTCAGTATGATATATGCCTCATTTGAATAAAAGTTCTTAAACATATTTAAAAAAAATTATGACAATCGTGAATTTTTTCGGTCTCACAAGGTATATAACCCCTTAAACCATGTTCTACCGCCGTTGCTACAGTAAAAAAAAAGATATCTCTAAAATGTTATATTTTATATTGTAATTTGGACTTTTGACTTTATAATTATGCTCTAAGATTTTTTGTGTGCATATTTGTTCCAAATCAGGACAAGTGTAGAAAAAAGTGTGCAAAATAATAACTTTTTCATAAAACTGTTTGAGAACTAAAAATAGTTTTTTTTTACGTTTTCTACTAGTTTCCTAAAAATAAGATATGAAATAATAACATTATCATACCAGCTGCTAATGCAGCTAAAGTTTTCTTGCAAAAATAAACTCTTAAAAACAGGTGTTGCGAAATTGGAATACCTGATGATGGACCATCCTGTTCTGCAAAAACAACTAGGTACACAGCAGAAAAAGATTTCGGTACACTAAACTGGAAAAAAACCAAACGAATTGATTTTAAATTTGGACCCCCTGACGAATCAGGTGTGGAATCTTTAAAAAGCAATATTGTTGATTCTATGAGTGAGTCTGAATATTTTATTCCTATGATAATTTTTGGCTCATAAAATTTTTCTTTCTTTCCATTTGAATTGTTTCTGCAGTTCTTCGACGAAGAAATAATGGAAATGCTGGTCGTGAATATAAATACATATGTATGCTCACCAAAATAATATCGTGGTGGACATTAGCAAAGAACAGATATATCGTTTCATCGAAATTTTGATACTAAGTGGTTATCATAAAGTACCTCACGTTGAACATTATTGGAGTACACAGCAAACACTTGGTATACCTATAGTAAAGCAAGCTTTATCGCGTAATAACTTCCAGTTGATCAAAAGAATATTTCATCTAATGCACAATATGGCATTGATGCCACAGACAGATTTGCTAAAGTTCGTCCACTTATTGATGCACTGAATCGTAAGTACATGCAGTTTGGAGTTTTTGAAACGTTTCTGCCAATGGATGAACAAATGATACCATATTTTGGTCGACATTCGTGAAAAATGTTTATTCGTAACAAACCAATTCGATTTGGTTTCAAGTATTGGGCTCTTTGTTCAGACAGCGGTTATTTATATGCAGTAGCACCATATGGAGGATCGAGTGTACCTTATGACGAGAATGTAGGCTTAGGCGCTTCTGTTGTTCTATCATTGTTAGAAAACGTTCGAAATGCAGATAACCATGCCATATAATTTGATAATTTTTTTTCGTCATACTATTTGTTTTGTTTGTTGAGTGAAAAACGTTTCAGAGCAACAGGAACTGTAAGATCAAATCGTCTTAGAGGTGCAGAGAAATTGCTAAGCATTGGAAAAAAACTGAAAAAACCGCAATACGACTACTGCTCCGAGATAAATAATAAATGATTTGTTGCACAAGTAACAGTCATTTCTAATTTCAAGTCTGTCGGCCCACTAGCTGTCTCACAACGTTGGTGCAAAGCCGAGAAGAAAAAAGTATCTGTTGAACAACCTGGACTTATTCATGACTACAATCAACGCATGGGAGGGGTAGACCTACATGATAATGCCGTAGCTAACTATCGCGTTGGTATTCGTGGAAAAAAAATGGTGGTGGCCGTTATGGACTAGTTCAGTCAATAGTACCACTGTTAACGCATGGAAAATTCATTGCCTGATTTGTAAGGCAGAAGGAACTCGCCATATGTCTCAAATTTCTTTTAAAACTGAAATTGCAGAATCTTTACTTTTATATTGTGAAGAAGTTTCTGATTAAATAAGTGATTCATCCGACATCGAAGAAGCAGAGAGACCAGTCCATTTAAAAAAAAAAAATATAAATAATTGGCGCGTACACTTCTGTTAGGTGTTTGGCCGAGCTCCTTCTCCTATTTGTGGTGTGCGTGTTGATGTTGTTCCACAAATGGATGGAGGGACCTACAGTTTCAAGCCGACTCCGAACGGCAGATATTTTTATGAGGAGCTTTTTCATGGCAGAAATACACTCGGAGGTTTGCCATTGCCTGCCGAGGGGCGACCGCTATTAGAAAAATGTTTTTATTAATTTGCTTTCACCGAGATTCGAACCAACGACCTCTCTGTGAATTCCGAATGGTAATCACGCACCTACCCATTCGGCTACGGCGGCCGCCAAGTCCATTTACCTCGCATAAATGTTCGTGATCATGTCGTATGGAAACCTCCAGGCAACAACGGTAAAAGAGGTGCTATGTGTCACTCACAAACTGTTTATTAATGTAAAAAAAGGAATTTGAGATTACATCCAAAATGTTTTGATGAATACCATACAGATTTAGGAAATAAGAAAAAATAATGTTTTTTTTTTTAAATATTGCAATGCTATTACATTGTAAACTTTACAAAATACAACTATATTAATAAAGAGAATTCAAAAAAATACCCAACTACAACTCTGCGTAAGTTATATTATTTCTATGAATAAGACCACAGCGTTTCAACCAGCGTTGCGTTTTCGCAACAGTCTGTCCTGGTGCATCCGGAAGACCTATCGGTCTGAAAATTTGTAAAGGTGATCAGGAGTTCTTTAATACCAACCATACAAAATTTCACGCAATTATCTACACGGAATCTATTACCGGTAGAAGATGGGTTAACTTTAATAAGTTTTTTATGAGTTATAGCAGCCACTATGTGCTTTTTTAAAAGTTTTAGAACTTAAGGTGTTACATGCGTCCAAATTTCGAAAGTATAGTATCTTAAGAATATGCTGTGAAATTTTCTTCCGGAAATTCTTAATATTATAGCTTCTACAGTCCATTAACTAGGTCGAGAGCGGTCCGCGCGCTCCTGTACCTCAAACTTTAAACTCGTTTTTCTCGAAACTACTTTTTCCGGCTCCGTCTGCAAAATAACTCAAACAGGTTTTTTTATGCAGTTTTTTTTCTTTAATTCGAAATAGTTTTCTCTATATATTTGATTTTTGATATTTTATTAAAAAAATTTATAAACAAAATTAAAGTGTGACATTTATGACGTAAAACGCATACATTTTTTTTAGATGCCGTAAATTGCAAAATGTACTATTTACTATTTTAAAAATAACTACAAATTTATTTTACAAGAATTTTTTTACTTTTTACAGATAAATCAACATTTCAAGGAGAAATGATGCAGACCGCGAGAGAGCTAATTTTTTTCATTATACTTTGGGTCACGTGATTTTTTATGTACTAATTTTTGTAAAGAAAAATTAAAATAATTTTTTCATAAGGTTGAGGTACTAATAACCAATTTTTTTATATTTATTTCTATTGTTATCCCTTCAAAAACCAGTTTTTCTTTTAGCGCATTTTTGGCGCTGCTGGATGCATGTAACCACATAAAATAAATTAAAAAAGATATTATTGTTGAAAGTAGTTTTTTTCATTAGAATCTAGTAGATAAAATCTTGGCATTTATTTTTTGAAAATTTTATCCAACATTTGTCCGCCGCAGCTACGATTTATTTGGGGGGCACAAAATCCAAAATTCTTGCGTAAAATTTTCTACGTAGTCGAAAGACAAAGGCAGTGCAGCCATAAAAACCGTTCGAGAAAGAATTTGCTGAAATCCCCTCAGAAAGCAGAAACTCATGTCCTGGAAAATGAATGCATCGACCAGATCTATGTCAAGACTAATTAGAGATGATATCCACACGAAAGTCTTCCGTCCCCAACTGGTCTTCTTTTGACAACGTGCTTGAAGAAAATTATGATCAACAGATGCAAGGAGCTTCTTTGGTGGCACGCTGTCAACGACCATGAAAATGTTATTTTCACAGATGAAAAAAAATGTTCATTGTTGAAGAAGTTTTCAATAAGCAACACGACAAAATCTATGCTAAAACTTCTAAAGACACAAAATATGTGTCATCTATATAATATTAATTAATTTTAATTTGAAATCGTTGGATTATGTTAATATTATTTTAATATTAATATTAATATTAAAATTAATATTAATATTAAGAGAAGTTTGCTGTCTTCCTTGTTTACGTGCCTCTGGAGCCTCTTAGAGTGAGCTTCTGCTTATATTTAAATATTTTTCCACGTAAACGAGGAAGCCAGCAAACTTCTGAACACCGCAGGCCTAGCCCGACGACTCCAGTGAAAAAAACCATATGACCTTATTCGTAGTTAATGTAAAGAAGAGATTTTAAAATTGTCTTCATAAAAATCCCACAAAATTGTTAAAATCATACTGCTTGTTAGTTTCCTCTAGTTAGTTTCCTAGTTGTGGTGTCAGCAAACATTGTATACCTATAAATATTTAAAAAAAAAAAAAAAAAAAATTAAAAAAAATGGTTTGATGCATAGTGTCTTGTAACGGCGTTACATCTCTTCATTTCTGCGAAAAAGGAGTTAGAAGTTCGGTTAGATTAGGTTAACCTGGCTGGCTGAAAGCCATACCATAGACCTATTGATCCTTAGTGTTACCAGAAGGAGCTAGATCGTAACGTTTCTTTGTAGCAAACATCTTTGTAATCCGTCTGCGCCTTTTGCGAATCCAAGTAAACTTTGGAGCTCTATCCCCGAGAGGTATTCTAGCTTCTCATATTGTAAAGCTCCTAAGCATTTTAATCTGGTTCTAGCTAATGCAGGGCAAGAACATAGAAGGTATTCAAGAGTTTCACGCTCTTCTAGCTCATTGCAAAATCTGCAGCTATCATTGTTTGCGATTCCCATCTTGTATGCGTGCGCCGCTAGTAAATTGTGGCCTGTCAGCATACGTACGATAGTTCTGCTTTCTTTTCTAGACGGAGGTAGTACGAATCTCGCGTATTTATCTGCATTCTGTGTGTACATGATTTTCGCGGTTTTACAAGTGGCTAGATTAGTTCACCTCTTGTCTATCCATGTTTTCATGTCCGCAGCGATGTCGTTGTATTCCGTATTTAAAGGTTTCGGTATGTCGTTTTTTTGTTCGAATTATCTGTAAACAACGCTTTTGGCAATCTCATCTATCTGCGGCTAATCTCTCTATGGCTTCCCTGCCTTTTAGAACATTTTTAGATGAAATTTCATATGAGTTTCTTGCTTTTATAGCAGCTTGGCTGTCAACGTATATATTTACTTTGGAAAATGAGTTAAGATCGAGGCAAAAGAGCACCAGGAGGATGTCTTAGAAGGCAGTTGAGCAGTACTCTGTTCAATGGAGAGCCTTGGATTTTACAGCAAGATTCCTCTCCAGCTCATAAGGCAAACACCACCCGGCAGTGGTTAAAACACAATATTCGTGCGTTCATAGTCGCAGAAGATTGGCCGTCTGGAAGTCCAGATCTGAATCCATTGAACTACAGTTTGTGATCAGAATAGGGAAACATGGCCTGTCAAAGACCTTACAGAAATTTGGAGAGTCATAAACAATCTTTGGTTCGAGCTGCGATGTCAATACCCATGGAAACCGTGCGTGCTGCAAGAGCTGAATGGCCTAATCGTTTGAAGGCCTGCGATAACCATTTCGAATGAAAATGATTTCATTTTTTCCTCAAAACTCACATGATTAAAGAAAACTTACTTCATTAAAAAAAGGTATTATAATTTCACATTTATAACGGACTTAACTTGTAACATAACTTATGGCAGGACTAAGTATATTCGTAAGTACACTTTTTATTATTTATTCCATTATCGCTTCCGCTCGTTTCCGGATGCTCGGATTATTTACACATGCAAGTATTGTACTTAGCAGAAATATTATATTTACTGTTTAGTGATTTTGCGCAAATATGCTGGACACACGCAATATATTTGTTATTATGCAAGTGCATAAATTTGTATTAATCTCAAATAATAACAAAAGTGCTTATATAGTTCAGAGCTACTGGGATTCAATAAATATTTAGCTTACTGTCAGCACAATTCTGTAGAGTTATTTTATGCACTTTTTATTTCAAACAACATATGCAAATATTATATTAAATAAAGGAATTTCGTATGTGACGGTTTGTTGGTAGCCGGTATTTTATCTGATTTTTTGTGTACAAACATATACTCACACATACAGTATATATATATATATATATATATTTGTATGCACTTTCTATGTATATTTTATATTCGAGTAATTCTCTTTTATTTTATTTCCCCTTCTTTTTTTGCTCGCATGCACATAGACCTATGTACGTGTGTGCATGTGCCGTTGTCGCCAATCATGCCACATACTTACGCGCGGTACTTTTTATCGACTGTCAAAATAACTACGTTATTCCGTGTTGGTATGTTTTTGTGGCATTTATGTTGAAATTTTTATTGCAACCAGCCGCTTCCGTTTCGTTCGCAACATTGGTGAATGGTTTGCCACAATTTTATTGGAATTTAAACTATTATGAGAATGAGAGCAGGCATTTCATGGTGTGAAAAATGAAGATTTTTATGATAAATATTTAGCACTTTAAAAAATAATTGTAATAACTGATTTTTAAATAGCTTTCGGTTTTTCTATGCGGAAATTTGATAGTATAGGCTTACATTTAGTAGTTGTTTTTATTTATTTTTATTCTTCTTTTTTTTTTGCCTAAGTTCAAATACTGTACATATCGTTTAAAAAAAGCCAGGATCAAAAAAAAAAAAAATACATTTATTTTTAGACCAATGCGCATAAAAGCTCCTCTTCTATGCTGTGCAAAATATTCATGGCATTATTTATTAATATCTCATTAGATGAAAACATGCACGTCCCTTTGCTAAGAGAGCTGTAGTAAATTGGTTTATGACGTCACTGAAATAAATGGAAATTGAAAATTGAGGACATTTCTGAGCACAGGGTAGTAATCTTATTTTTATTCACGGCAGTAGAATGTTTAATTAGGTATATAACATAGGTATAGTAGAGGTTTCAGACAGAGTGACTCGCTGCCGTGTGACTTCTTTAACTTGATGCCGGAAAAGATTGTGCGAGCCGCAGAACTTAATCGCTCAGCACAATTTTTTTAAAAGCTTTGAATGTCGATGATACTGACATTATCGGCCTTAACAACCGTGCTGTTAGTTCCGCCTTTTCTAAACTGGATAGAGAAGCAAAGCGAATGACAAAGACAAAGTACCCCTGTCATCAAACAAACAGTCGGCGCACTCGTAGTCTAGCAAAAGTGCATTAGCCTGCCATCCCAGAGGTTATGGGTTCGAATCCCACTGATAGCGACAGCCTAATTACAATCACCTACCCTGCCAAAAATCAAATAGATTAATGAAACCAACGCTAGACAAGTCTTGTCGAGGCCCTATGCTTCCGGGAGGAATGAACAAGGAAAAAAAAAACAAAAACAAAAGTATCGTTTATTTAGGAACCAGCATTAACACCGATAGAATCTGTCTTGTTAACAAGTGCTACTTTGGACTAAGTAGGCAACTGAGCAGTAAAGTCCTCCCTCAACGAACAAACCAAACACTCTACAAGGCTCTCATCATGCCCGTCCTAACGTATGGCGCAGATACTTGGACGATGACAACATCCGATGAAGCGACGCTTGGAGGTTTTGACAGAAAGATTCCGCGCAAGATTTTTGGGCCTTTGCATGTTGGCGACGGCGAATATCCCAGGCTATGGATCGATAAGCTGTATGAGTTTTACGCCTACATAGACATAGCGCAGCGAATAAAGATCCAGCGGCTACGTCGGCTGTGACGGACAAACAGGGTTTTTGTAAGTTATGCCCTCAGTAGAGGACTTTTTTCCTTTTTCGACGGGCAAAATTTGCACCTTTTCCGTTCACTAGCGCATTTTCGTTTTGGAGAAGGTGAATTCGTAGATGGTGATGTACTGAATTCTTCGTACCAATGATGCAGAGGCTTCTGCGCGAGGAAGCCGACTACGCCTCTTGATATGTTCTTGAGCTAAAACTTCACCGAGTTGCTCTAAAAATAGGCGCCTTTTATGCAATTTATTTTTTTGCCATTCAGGATATATTTCGGTCCATGCTATAAAAGCGTTTAGAGCAGAAATATCTAATAAATTAGAAAACAGGGCAACTGGCCACCGATTGGTTTTCCTTTTGCACGAATATGTACGAAGCATTGTGTCCAATATGTCGACTCCACCTTTTGTCGAGTTGTAGTATTCAATTATTTCCGGAATTTATTTTTGGATGATCTTCCAAAATGTTGCTATTATGGTGAAGGGTGCTAAGCAAATAAATCATTCTGTATTTTTTAGGCACATACAAAACTACAGTTTCTTTTTCATGAAAAAAAAATTTACTTGAGTGTATTGGAAGCTTACGCAATTCTTGTGATGTTGCATGAACCGACAGAAAACGTTTTTTGTTCCTTATGACTCGTAAAAAAATTATCGGTAGTCACATTTCGTCCACGGTATGAAGACACTAAGTCTAGAACAACCCGTTCGCCTTGATTCCTTTCAGCATTGTCTCCTACTTTGCCCAAGTGTATTTGGAACTGTAAGCAAAATGCGGTGTCAGAATCCGCTGCTATCCACGCTTTCATGCCATATTTCCCAGGTTTACTTGGAATGTATGATTTGAAAGGACATCTACCTCGGAACGGAATGAGCTGTTCGTCAAGCGTTATGTTAGCACTTGGAACGTAAAGCAGCTGCAAGTTTTGAGTCCATTGCTCATAAAATGTGCGAATAGGAGCAAGTTTATCTCCTCTTTGTTCTGATCTTCTTCTTTGCCTATCGTCAAATGCTAGTATGCGAGAAATATTGCTAGATCGCTCCAAAGACATGATTACTCTCAAAAACGGACGTCCATGAAACTCGTCCCACAGGGAGTTAAGACTTTCACCGTATGACCGGTAGACTCCTAAAAGAATAATATGTCCGTTATACAATTATAATAGGAAAAATATATTGTAAATAAATCCCAATAAGTATAAGAAGTCCCAGGTAAGCATCGAACTCAGTAGCATCTATAGCTTGAAAATTTTCGAAAACAGCACTTCCTTGCAAATTGCTGTAGTGAATTATATCCCTTTTCATAGCTTCTGTAAGGCATACATCAAAAGTATCACGAATTTTTGAAATACGATGAATAACATAAGAAGTCACTCCAGGTTTTTCGTGAAGAATATTTTCACTTGCTGCACGACTTAGACATTGCAAAGAAGGTATAGTTGTCCGCTTTATCATCCGATCTTTATCAAAAACTTCTGTGCTATTAGTTACGGTCAATGAAGTGAAGGCTTCTGTGCCACTGGGAATGGATTGTTCTGAAGATAAACATTCGTCTTCCTCAAGTACAAAATTAGCATCACAATCATCACTTGCATCGTCTTCAAGGTCACTCAAGAATGCACCAATGTCATGCTCAGTCATTTGTCCCCGCTGACATTATGGCCAAGTAAATACAACAACGAATTTACCCGTATAAATACTAGTATGAATTTAGAAAAAAAAAGTAGATTATATATACTTACAGTATGTCTAGATTCCATGTATTATCAAAATCTATCGTCTATAAACTTAGATTTACAATAGCAACTGATCACTACAATATTTAGCACAGAACTGAAAGTATTTGGTTTCGTTGTTATTGAATACAAAAATTATAACTGTAAACGCATTCCAGCATTCACAACAGAGAGGTGTTCCAGACGATGACTCTGCAACAGGGGATATTACATTATATATTTACTATTCGTTTTACAAATATGATAGGGGTCATAAAATGACCCGAACATGATATGCGTAAGCACTTGCAATAAACAATTTTCTAAGCCTAAAATGGTGATAAAACTAATTGAATTCAATATATTTCAACAATTGATGCACTGAGTAGTAAGAACTTTCAAATATATTCCACCAGTTAGAAATACGGTGATGTTATATGCAATTTGGGTCATCAAACGACCCTAACGTAGTAGCAGGGTTAAGAAGAAGAAAATGTTTCTTTACTTTTACTTATGTAGGTATAGTACATCAATTGAGAACTTCGAAGCCATTTGCATCGAGTTATTAACTTTTGATTTATTTCATTCTTCCAGCAAACGATCGACGTTTAATATTTCAAGCTATCCTTTAACTTTTTCTCTAAAATTTAACAGGTCTTTTGTTTTGAATATATTCCGAAAATAAAACCCAGTAAAAAATATTGTAATTATAAATTGTTGTTGTTAAATTAGTTGTTGTTCTCTGTTTAGTACTAAATTGCGTGCTCGTAAGTGATTGCGAAAATTTATTGTGCAAATCAATGCCCATGATTGCTTGAGCAAATAAAATACATGAACAAATATTTGCTGTAGCGCGTAAGCAAAGGAAGAATAAGCGGCAGGGGAGGTTGCAGGAATGTGCACGTAACATTTAATTTTGTAGTAACTCAAGAACGCAAACTGACAGAGGTTTTATTGTGAGTAATTATTGGCAACCAACTTACATATACACAGACACATACGGCTCAAGGATAGAGGTAGGGTGAGAGAGGGAGAGAGAGCGGGGTGTAAAGTGCATGAGCAAAACATGTCTTCCTAGCTGCATGTTATGCAAATAACTTTTTAGACATCTACACATTTGCATGTGTATGTGTGCGTTTCATTTTAAGCTCCTTTTTTCAAGTAAACTCAGACAAAGTTGCTGCGCTTTATTGCTTGTGAGTATTCCTTGGGCTCAAAGTTCAAAGTTTAATTAATTGCATGTAATAATAACATTTGCAGCACTTTGTTGCCTTTACCTATGTACAAACATACTCCTATGCAACAAAACAACTGCAGTAAATTGCAGGTTAACGGTCACATGTGTGCATATGTAGTTGTGTGTTAGTCTCTTCATTGGCACAGGCAAGAAAATGAAATTAACGCCGCAGGTGGCAATGGCAGCGTATTTTAATGTGATGCAGCATGCAACCTGATCCCACAAGAAAAGTAAATACCTACGAATTGCAAAAAAGGCAATTGCATTGTGTTGTCAGGTTGGAGGTAAGTAAGTTTAGTAAAACACTTATTCACACTAGATTGGCACAGCTTTGATTGGAAGCTCTGGTTCTTATTCAGACATTTTATTATTATTATTTATTGCTTTTACGCCGAATCGAGGACGCAAAGTGCTTCAATAAAAGATTTCCACTGTTGCCTATCGCCTCGCTTAAGTCTTCAGCCGGTTCCATGTGCGCTTCCAATTGCTTGGAATTCAGATTGAATAGATCTGCGCCAAGGGACTTCCTCGTTCGCGTGAGCCTTGAGGCTTCCACTCCGGTGCCATAGTACTGAGAAAATATTTCGGTTTCCAAATGGTGCGTCCCACTCATCTCCTCTTTCTTTCTCTAATTTCAATACTGATAGATTTCATAATTCATAAGTTCTTTACTTCCAGATTTCCGGTCACCAAATACGCAAGATTGTACGGATCTGCAGTTTGTCCGATGTGTCTTTGGATGCCAACCATGTTTCACAGCTGTAGAGCACCACAGATGTAACATAGGAGTTGGATAGTCGTAATTTTGGTTTTGAGCTCAATTCTTTCGAATACCAAATAAGTTTTAGATAGATATAGAGCAGGCCATCGACAAAGGGGACTACGCTATGGGCATATTTTTGGATATAGAGGGGGCTTTTAATAATGCTACTTTCGACAGTATGTGCAGCTCTGCCAGCAGACATGGTGTAGACTGGGTGCTGGTGAATTGGATTCGTTAATGCTAGCCCAAAGAATCATCACGGTGCGGGTGGAGGAGGATCAGCTGGTGTCGTCCGGAGTTAATAGAGACTGTCCCCAAGGTGGTGTGCTGTCTGCATAGCTTTGCTGCATGGTGATAGATCCTCTACTCACCACCTTAAATGGTGCTGGAGTCTACACACAACCATATGCGGACGACGTTGCCTGTTTGATAACGGGTCCTTCGCTTATGAACATCTGTAGAAAAGTAAAGAAAACACTGGATATGATTGACACTTGGTGCTGTGCGAATGGGCTATCGGCAAACCCCACCAGAACTGGTATTGTCCTCTTTACCAGCAGGAGGAAACTTGATGGACTCGTTCGGTCTAAGCTAAGAGGAGTCACAATCCAGCTGTCCAAAGAAATCAAATATCTTGGAGTAATCTTCGATAGTAAACTTCTTTGGTAGTCACACGTTGAAACAAAAACATTCAAAGCACTGACAGCCTTCTGGCAGTGCAAAGGTGTCTTTGGGAAAACGTGGGGTCTTTCTCCTAGCAAGGGCCTATGGATCTATAATCGCCTATTCATCAGTGGTCTGGATGAGTAGACTTTCTCTCGTGGGAGTTAGGACGACCTTATCGAGACTGTGGCCATCTGTCCATCAGCCTTTTCGACTACTTCAGGTCCGGCATTAGATGCTCTGATTGGTTTGCCACCATTTGATGCATTCATCCAAGGAGAGGCCTTAAAGGCCATCTGCAAGCTGAAATACAATGGGAACTGGTACGGCTCCTGTCCGGCATTGGAATACAGAGAAGGCATGGACTTCGATCCAACGATTCTCTTCATGACCCTTGACTCCATGCCGTCAAGAGTCGTACTTTCAAAGAGATACAGTGTAATGCTGCCAGAGGCTCAGTTGTGGTCAAACTCTAAATCAGGTTAGAAAAAGGATTACTATAACCCACAAGCGAGCTTGGCAGATTGAGAGAGGCTGCAGATGGACTAAACTGATGTTACCTGTCATGTCCGATCGACTGTCGCAAACCCTCCTGTCATTAAGCAGAAGGGAGTGCAGACAGCTGGTTGGACTGGTGAGTGGCCACTTTCTGTGGGCGAAGCACATGGAAATGTTGAGCACCTCAGACAGTGTACTCTGCCGAGCTTGTGAAGAGTAGGATGAGACGGCTGACCACTTCCTGTGCGTCTGCCCCGCCTTCGCCCGAATCAGGTTTGAGGTCTTTGGCACTGATGTGTTAAGAAGCGACCACATTGGCTCCTTGGCACTACAAGGTCTACTCAGATTTCTACGCAGATCGGGTAGATTTAAAGCAAATTAAAAGGGAATCCAAGTGTAGTAGAATGGACTTAATTAATGTCTGAGTGCTGCACTTGCTAGTTGTCCCGACAAAAAGAAAATAGTTTTAGGCCAGGAAATACACCCTTTGCTCTTGAAATTCTTAAGAAAGTGTTGATGTTAACATTTCTCGTTTGATCAGCATTTATTTTTAGATCAACGCTTGTTGCATGGGATGCTAAAGTGTCCTGTTTTCACTGCATATGGTTTTTTTGGCTGGGAGGAGCACTTTGTCGCCCATATAGGCTAGATATTCCAGGTGTTGCATGTATGTTGAGTATTGAATGTCAAAAAATAGGCTTCTCGTCTATTGTTGTGCTAAGTTTCATGTCAATAACGTTGAGAAACAGGCATGGCTAAAGGATGCAGCTTTGCGAGCTCCAGCCGAGTTAGATAAGGCACCATCGTGCAAAATTCTGCACTGAAAAACGACATATTGTAAGTCAGTCTATCTTAACCGGTACGCCTTTAGGACGTCAAGCGTCCCAAGTCGCTGAATATCATATCCAGCGGCTATTGTGGGGATTCACCAATTTTATCGGCAATGTCCTCTAGTTGATGCATTCCGTAGCCATACTTTTCTTGCTTTTACTACGCTTTTACTAAAATTGCTTGAATCTGCTCCAATTCTCTTACGGAGTTGCGATACGTAGCTGTGAATACTAAATCGATTTTTTTTTTAAGAGTGAAAGTAAATCACAAAAGCCATTACAAATTTTCAAAAATTGTCTTCTCCTACATAGTCTTTGCGGCCACAGTAGCTTGTGACTGCCACCCATGCATGGATCCTGCGTGCAGCGAATATCCTTTCTGTACAGAGAATGTCCAGTAGTCTTCCATATGAGCGGAGCTTTAATATTCGTATGATACCTAAACTACGGAAATTCCTCTGTGCTCATACATATGTACATAAAGCGAGTCTCCCATTTCAGAACTTCGAAATTATCAATCTTGCATTCTGCTCACCATCACCTCACATCGGCTTCTACGTCTTGATTGGCACGACAACCGCTTAAGCGATTTTGGCCGAATTTAACGAAGCGCGAGTTTGTTAGAGTCGAGGAAAAGAAGGAGGAAGAGAAAGGCCTCATTTGCGTTGGAAAGATCAGGTGGAGAAGGTCTTGGCTTCACTTGGTGTGCCCAGCTGGGGCCGGTTAGCACGAGAAAGAAATGAAATGCTCAACTCGGTCGGTTCAACTCGGTCAAAATCGCATAAGCGACAATTGCGCCAATCAAGAAAAAGAATTCCGCGATAGCTAACAACAGGACCACACTTCTTAGGGATTGGATAGAGCAGACTTAAATTCCAGTCGATGGGCATGCTTTTGTCCAACTTTATGTTGCATAGGAGCTGATGCATGCACCTTACGGGCTCCCCGCCGCCATGTTTGAATAGCACCGCCGGAAGACTGTCGGCTCTCGCGGATTTGTTGTTCTTTAGCCACGATAGAGGTATCACCTAGTTATGGTTAGGTAGCGGTACTACAGTTGCATTTGGATCCTCACATTTCATGTGTCATCCAAAGTTATCGTTAATCAGTAAGTTTTAGAAGTGCTCCCTCTTAACTTAGGTATGTTCTGGATGTCAGTTACCACAACGTCGTCTTTGCTCTTACAGGAAAATGCTGCGATCTCGAAACTTTCTGTAAGCCGACAAACTTCCTGGTGAAATCTTCAGCTGTTTTTCCTTTTCCGGCCAGCATTTCAAGCTCTTTGCACTTACGTATTTCTGCCTCTCGTTTTTGCTTTCTGATAATATGTCGCTTTACCTTTTTCATAGCCAAATATATCTGAATGTCTTCACTTTGAAAATATCGGGCGTTTTATGCAACTAAGTTTTCTAACACTAAAAGCCATAAGCAGCCCGCGAAAAAACTATAGTACCAACTTTTAGTCAGTTTTTACTCCATTTTTAGTTTTTTAATTCTGATCAATTTTTACAAAAACATAATTCAGTTCACCAAAAATATTTTATAAATCAAAATTTCAAACTTTGCCCAAAATTTATAAAAACTCGAAAAGTATGAGTCAAAATTTCAAACTTTTTTTATCGTACTTTTACTCACTTATTCCATTGTAGACGCACACTTCGTAGTTTCAGCTACTCTAGCTGGATTTCCCTAAAGCGCGCATGTCCTTTTACAAATTTTCTTTGTTGGTGTAAATACGTGGTGCGTTTTTCACAATCACGCAACAAATTGACTTCGAAGTGCTTACGAGCGCATTGAAATTATACAGTGAACAATTACAACGGTTAAGTGATAAGATTTTTATATGCATATCTGCTCATTTGCATGTACGAACTCAGTCATTAAATATAAATGCGAGGCAGTTTAAATTACGGAAAATAAAAGTCATTTTAATTATGGATCAATGTGGTGTGGAGCAGTGAATACTCGAATACACGTACGTATCTACATATGTATATACTTGCGCATCTCACCTAGCATGAATAAATAATTAATCGCGTAATTCTGCAGAGTAGTTTTTAAATTTATTTTTCACACTCAAAAGATAATTAATGTGTACTCATACATACTTATTTCCCAGCACAGTTTTACTAATTTAAAATTTGTGTCCTTCAAATGATTTCCGTATTTAATTTTAATGCCTGATTATTTACCAATCCTACTCGCAATATAATTTTCTTATATGCTGGGCGTTTTTAAATTACTAAAATAATACAAATCATCATATCTTCATATCATTTTGGGCAAAACAACTTCTGCTTGCCAACAAGAACACTGCGACATAAAGGATATTTTGGATGCCAGTATCCCCTGCTAGGCAAAGATCTTCAAATTCTCTATAAATGCAAAGAGTCTATAACAAAAGCTGTAAAGTTTCAATCTTCCTCGGGCCAAGGCTTGACATTTAAACAAAATCGAACGACTCATCATACTCAAAAACAGAGGTAGAGGCAGAGGCAGATGACAAATGACAGATACAGAGACAGATGGCAGATGACAGGTAACAGATGGCAAATGACAGATGAGAGGTGACAGATGACAGATGGCAAACGACAGATGACAGATGGCAGATGACAGTAGATAGAGGACAGAAGACACAGAGAGTGACAGATAAAGGTAAAAAAACAGGGGCAGAGACAGTGACAGTGACAAGGACAAGAATAAGGACAGAGACAGAGACAGAGACAGAGACAGAGACAGAGACAGAGACAGAGACAGAGACAGAGACAGAGACAGAGACAGAGACAGAGACAGAGACAGAGACAGAGACAGAGACAGAGACAGAGACAGAGACAGAGACAGAGACAGAGACAAAAATAGACCGATACCGATACCGCAACCTGTATCAATAGACAACCCTAACCGGTGTTTGTGAAACCTGTAATCGATTGTATCCATTTACGTAGTCATTGAACAATCGAATATCTTAATATTATAATACAATAATAAATATATTATTAAAATTATAATTACTTTAATAATTAATATTATAATAAATTTTATCATATAATATATATCATCTGTTTAAGGCTCTTTGTTGTCCCAAAGCACTTTCTAGGCTCTGAGTTTGCAGACTCAGTAACTCATGATCAACTCAAGCCGAAGAATTGGTCCAGCTCCAAGAATATTTTTGCCTATCCTACCAGCTCATCAGCGCCCTCGTTGATTTTGAACCCGCTATGACCGGATACACAAACCAGCAATACAGCGTTTTTATGTGGCAAAAACTGAATGTAAACACTTCTTAATACGCTTTTTTGATTTGAGTAAGCCTTTATTTCCGCTTGGCTATATAAAATAACAGGTGTCGCTAAAGTAGTCCTCCTATCAGAAAATGCTATACATTTTGCGATTGGCCCCTAATGTCAGTTCTGTTTTGACATTTGTGTAGTAAATACATGCAAAATACACGTTAATAAACAATGTTACGCTACACTGCTCCAGAACGCGGAATATTGCTGACTATTTATTTGACCAATAATCGGTCGGTGATTTTGGCACAACGTGAATTTCGCCACAGATTTCCTCGCCGTCCAACGCCTACTGGTGAAACACTGCGACGTTTAGCCGCTCGCCTCGAAGAGACTGCCACAACACGAGATGATGCCAGGCGTGGCAGACCCCGGAGTAGCCGTTCTGCAGAAAATATTGCTGCTGTAGCTGAGGATGTCATGGAAGCGCCATCGACATCGACCAGACGACGTGCCACGCAAATGGGTATCAGTCGACGGTCTTTAGAGTGAATTTTGTTACAAGATTTGAAGATGCTTCCGTACAAAGTCCAGACGGTGCATCAGCTGTTAGCTGCTGACCGCCAGTCGCGTCTAACATACGCTCAAACCATCCTTAATCACCACCATGATTTTTCATCAAAAATAATCATGAGTGATGAGGCCCATTTCCATCTTAGCGGGTACGTAAATAAGCAAAATTTACGCTTCTGGGGCACTGAAAATCTGCGTGTAACCTACGAGGAGCCATTACACCCGCTCAAAGTCACTGTATGGTATGCTGTTTTCTCTGGAGGAGTCATCGGACCTTTTTACTTCGAAGACGTCGCGGGCCAAACGGTTACTGTGAATGGTGAGCGCTACAGAGCAATGATCAACGAGTTCTTTTTGCCGCAACTGTATGAATTAGGATTGGAAAACATGTGGTTCCGACGCGACGAACATAAAGTCCTTTGCAGGTTTTCGTGGACCACGTGACTTTACTGGGAGTATTTTAAAGAAGGCAATTTTAACTAAGTCTTTTATTGATCTATTCCGGATCTATTGGACTTTGTAGTCGTTTTTTCGCCTGTGAGCAACTGTTCCGGCGGCAGAAAAGAAAGGGGTTTCTTCATCGCATGGCGACGTCTGGTGAACAATGGACTCATTACAGCAATCCAAAAAAAGAAAGAAATGGGGACTATCCGGTCATGCTTCTACGTCGTCGCCTCGGTCGAATATTCATGCTGCGAAGGTTATGCTATGTATTTGGTGGGACTCGCGGCCTCACGTTGCCAAACCCGTTAAAACCTACCTGGGAACACTGAAATGAGAAATTCTACCCCACCCGCCATATTCTCCAGATAGGCACATGGTCTAGCTGACCAATAGTTCCATTCATATGAAGACATTAAAAATGGCTTAATCCGTGAATATCACCAAAAGATTAACAGTTACGACGGTATACGAGATCTACCAGAAAGATGGGAAAAAGTAGTAGCCAGCGATGGGCAATACTTTCAATTATTCACTTGTAACAATTTTTTCAGAATAAAGTTGTATTTTCATCAAAAAAACAACGAGAACTTAGTTGCGCACCTTATAGTTAATAGTTACTATTTGAAAAACCAGAAAATGTTTCATAAAAAATTTTCCAAACTTTTATATTTTTCAAAAATTATCGATGTTGGAAAATTCAGGAGCAATTAATATCTTGATAATGTGGCAACATTGGGTTGCGTGGCTGCTGTGGGACAAAATTATGATAATTTCTGTGTGCCTTTTTTTCAAAGAATACCTCACATACGTAAGAGGGTGGTGCGAAAAGTACTTAAAAATTTAAGTGAGAAACTCACAATTGGCAAAAAAGTTAATATATTATTTTCCATATAACATCCTTATGGCTCAATACAATTTGTCCAACGTTCTTCTAATTTTTTGACGGCTTTCGAATAATAAGATTTATCGCGGCTCCCAAAATGGCATTCATTTCGTCGACCACCTGTCCAGGCGTCCATATTTAGCCTTTAAGCCCTCTTTTAAAACAGTTGATAGTCGAAGGAGGGCTATATCAGAAAAATTCGGAGGATGGGGATGCATTTTCTAATTCAGCGGATGTAATATGACTATTGTGAGCATATGCGCCGAGGTGTTGTCTTAATGGAAAATAAAAAGGATAAATAACCAAGCCAAACGTCATCGTTCTTTTTACTAGTGTCAAATCGATCCAACTCAATCTGATTTCACCATTTGAAGAGATTTGAACTGAATGATGCGGCGCGTAAGATCTGTTGAGTTGTGTATGACTATAGAAGGTCTCCGATTTAGTGGCCACTGTAGGGAACAATTACCTACAAGTTGGAAGTAGCCGTCATCGCTTGGCAAACTTCCGAATGTATTTCTGTCAGAAAAAAGCTTCTAAGAAAACTTATCTGACCTTCAAATGTGGAATAAAAAAATAAGGACATAAAATAGAAGAGACACCCTTCTTTTATGAGATAACTCCCGCATGCACGTCACAAATCAAGCTGAACGTACGCCCCTTTATTCTACTGTAATTTGTTCTTAAAATTTAAATTTTTTGTTCGATTGTTAGAATCACTCAAATAAAGCATAGCTTTGTTAGAGTAAGTAAACGAAATTAAACCGACCAATAAAAATAACTTTTACCCCAAGAACAACTAAATTCAGCATCTTACCATCCGTAGATGTCACACACACACAAACTACTGCAATTCAGCCCCAATTGGCTACAAATGTAATAAAATTCCAAACTAGAGTATTTGCCTTGACTCCATTCAAGCTGTAAATGCAGCTCTTTCATTTAATTATGGAATGCTTCAGTAACTATTTAAATGGCAATAGCTGGGGATTTCTCAGAAATTCCACAACAATCGGTCCAATGCGTCGACCTAAATTTACAGTCAAAGTTATTCGGTGATGTGGAGCACTTGGATGCACTGCCAAGGCTAAGTATTATTTGTAATTCGACTTAAAAAAAATAACATTACACTTTGCTAAGGCCAAATGCCAAGTGAATATATACGCATATATGTATGTCTACTAAAGGAGAGTGAGAGAGGCACTTACACACTCATAGAAGAACAGACATACCCTTGGATGTGCCCTGCAAGAAATGAACTGATTTTGAATGAGCAGAAATACCTGTAGTGAATTTGTCGTGATGTACTAATGAGTGTTGGCTTTTCGAAAGTTGCACTAAATTTGTCAAATAATATTTGGTTACTTAAGCAGAGGGAATGAGTATGTAAACCAGATCGCGAAGAATAACATCAACACAATGTAAGAGAGGGCAGAGCAAGAAATTTTTATCCACGAAAATGTCTTTATCTTATGATTGTACTTTTTTATACAATATAAATATATACAATTTTTCCTACAGGGTACTTACATACTTATATGCGCACAAATACGTCAGTAAATTGCAAGAACAACAATAGCAGCACTCGAGTCGTATTAGCGCAATTGCCATAATTGAGCCAACAGGCGAATCGCTTGTGAATGGCTTCGTTAATGGCCAACTGCAGAGCTGCAACTATGTACATTTGTATTTATGTGTTAATGTCTGTATGTATTTGGGAATGTAACAAGGCTTCTGGCAGCCATTGGTAACAACATGAACGTACACACACATACACACATATACATATACAATTGTATATAGTATACATAGAAATGCACATTTAGTGTCCTTATCTGCAGCCGTGACTTTAATGGCAACTTTATCAAATCGCATTGCACATTTGGTGGCTGCCAACTGCAGGCGCGGCATTGGCAATTAACTAGTGTCCCTAGTAAGTAAGTGTCTGATGCCAGTGTGTGGGCGCATGGGCGAATAATGTTCGGATGAAATTATGTAAGTGAAAGCATTACAGGATGCGCCAGCAGTGGCAGCGGCGAGTTATTGTGTTGACTTGAATTTGTTTGGGGATTTGAGCGCACATGAAGAGAGTTGCTAAATTATGGGCAAAGAAAAGTATAAAATTGTTACCTTATGAAAAGAGGTGAAATGTTTTAACATGATGAAGTTATCTTTTTTATATACTCATATTTATTTAACAAATTTTTGTGTGTAATAAAAGTTAGATTATCTGTTTATTTTGATTTTTGCTGTTTTTTATGAATTCGGTTGCTTTGGTTGCTTAGATTTAAAACTTAAATCTTTAGCAAAACTTTTTGAGTTTTACCACCAACTGTATCAGCTTCCCAACAAAATATACTATCAGCGTGAAAAGAAAGTGTGCACATTGACAAGATATTTATTTTTTCCTCAATTTAATACACAGCAAAATAATATAAAGATATACAGCTAAACCAAAAAAATATATATAACGCACAGTCCCAATCTTCTTTTCAAATTTATAAAAATTTATAATTTAAAAAAATAGTTTTATATGATTTAAAAATTTTTTTTTCGAAATTTTTTATTTTTTCAATTTTTTATATAAAGGGTTTTCCAATAAGAGGTGATATCGTTGCTTGTGTGGCACGTAGCGCCGACTTGTTGAAAACAAACGTTGTCCAGCTCAATACCATCCAATTCCGGCTATAAAAAATCGTTAATCACCTCTCTATAGCGCAATTCATTCACCGTAACTGTTGCTCCAGCTTCATTTTCTAAAAAGTAAGGTCCACTGATTCCGCCGGACCATAAACCACACCAAACAGTCCCACGTTGCGGATAGAGAGGCTTTTCAACAATAACTCTTGGATTTTCTGAGCTCCAGATCCGACAATTTTGCTTGTTGATGCACCCACCAAGGTGGAAATAGGCCTCATCACTCAAGATGATTTTTCGATGGAATTCCGCATAATTTTCATGCATTTCAACGACTCAATCAGCAAAGACGAGACGTTGATGTTGATCGGCCGGCTTGAGTTATTGTGTTAACTGGACTTTATAAGTCTTAAGACCCAAATCTTTATGCAAAAGATTGTGGAATGCTTAATTCCTAAGAACGACGAGGAATGGACAAACCTGGGTTTTCTTCAATACTTTCGGCTACAACTGCAATATTTTCGGCTGTTCTTGAGCGACGTGCACGGGTTTTATTCTTCACATCACTAACTTGTCCCAACAGCTCGAATTTTTGCACCGATTGCGGTCCGACAAGGTTCCTCACGATGACCCAAAAATGTTCGAGTTTTACGAACCGTCTCTGCCAAATTTTCACCATTTTTATAGTGAATTTTAATGATTTCAATGCGTTGTTTAAGCGTGTATCGTTCCATTTTTAATAATGGCGTAGTTTTTACTTGTGAAATAACAAAAAAATTACAGCTTCAAAAGTGACATCTACCGAAATAGCGGGCTATTCAAAATAACACCTGTTATTGGAAAACCCTTTATAATTCAAACATTTCATGCAAGTTTTCAGAAAAATTCAAATTAAACAGTTTCATAGCTTATTCAATTTCAGAGCACGTGCAAGTTTGAAGGGCAACAAAGTGCAATTTTCAGGTATATCAAATTTTGCGTTGATTTTTGAAATTTTTTTTTCGCTGAGGTTTTGCGCTTTTTATTCCATAAAAAAACCATATTTTGAAAAACACTCCACTTGAAACTTGCATTATTTTATAGTAAAATTACATGGGCCGTGAAAAGTGCGATGATAATTTGCTTTACTTTTATAAATATGTGAACTTTTGTTATGTTATAAACCATTGCATCGACATAAAAATATAACGGGTGATTTTTTAGCTGGTGCGAAAATTGAAACCGAACGACCTACCGCAACGCAGAATTTTGGGCTCTTGGAAAGTTGTCCGACGATCCATTTCTTTACCGAAAAATAGTGTTCAGCGCTGAAGCTCGTTTTTGGATCAATGGGTACGTAAATACGCACAATTGTCGATTTTGGAGTGAAGATCAGCCAGAAGAATTGCAAGAGCTATCAATGTATCCAGAAAAGGTCACCAAGGTCATAGTTTGGTGCGGTTTATGGGCTGGAGGTATCATTGGACCGTACTTCTGCAAAGATGCTGCGAATCGTAACGCAACTGTGAATGGTGGGCGCTACCGTGAAATCATATCTAACTTTTTTGCCCAAAATGCAAGAGCTTGACTTGCATGTCACGTGGTTTCAGAAAGACGGTGCTACATGCCACACAGCACACGTAACAATGGACTTGTTGAGAGGCGAGTTCGGTGAAGATTTTATTTCACATTCAGGACCTGTATATTGGCCACCCAGATCGTGCGATATAACGCCTTTACATAATTTTTTGCGAAGCTATGTTAAAGCTCATGTCTATTCAGACAAGCCTGCTTCATTGGAGGACAACATTAGAGCCTTTATATGTGAGATACCGGCCGAAACATTGGAAAGAGTATGCCAAAATTGGACTAAGCGGATGGACCTTTTGAAGTGCAGTCGCGGTCAACATTTGCATGAAGTAATCTTCAAACATTGGATTATATAAACTGTACTATCGATTTAAATAAAAATTTCATGCATTTTTCTGAATTTTACGTGTGTTTTTTCGAAAAACTTGCCTAAAGCTCTTAAAAAATCACCCTTTATATGCTGACCACAGACGTTGTGCCCTGCACACCCAGCATTACTCTCAGGTCCTTTCTGCTTAGTTTTAGGAGAAAGGTCGCTGTTTTCCTGTTTGGTTCTTTCACAAAGCACTTGGCTACTCTGCACGAGTTTAACCCAGACCAAAGTCCTCTATGGGTACACCTCATGAAGTCGTCAATCCATAGTTGAATCGATGCGGAATTGACACCTAAAAAGAGTTCAGGGCCTAGTGACATACTGGCTTCATTAACCAGTTCATCAGCTAACTCGTTCCCTGTAATACCACAATTTCCAGGCACCCAAATAAGACTAACTTGGTTGTGTTTTGCAACACTGTTCAGTTTTGTCTTACATTCACCGACTGACTTCGAAGAGCAGCGTGGGTTAGAGAGTGCTTTAAGTGTAGCTTGACTGTCACTACAAATTCCAGTACTGTTGCCCCGCCACTTTTTCTCAATTAGCCAGTATGCCACATTCAAGATGGAGTGAGGAATACCATGGCTATCTGTCCTGTGGCATAGGAGTACTTAGTGTCTTCATCTAAGTACCATCCAGATACGCTACGATCACTGGTTTTGCATCCGTCGGTATAGAAAGTGTGCTGATATCCCTTTAATAGGTTCTCTGGACTTAACCATTGATCTCTATCTGGGATCAAAACATCATACTTCCTACGGAAGCCAACGACAGGCACTCGATTGTCCACCGGCATCGAGAACAGTGTGCACCGCTCCGACAACTGGTGGTATA
>JAYXIM010004249.1:0-33734 GCA_037575425.1 Anastrepha fraterculus | reverse complement strand
GTTATTAATTTTTTATTAATTTATTTATTTAATTTTTATTTAATTTTCATTAATTTATTTTTTATTTCTTGATTTTTTATTTATTTAATTTGTATTTATTTATTTATTTATTTAATTTTTATTTATTTATTATTTATTTATTTGGTTGGTTGGTGTAAGGGTGACCCCGCATCGGAGTGGCACATAGACCGCAAGTTGGGTCCGTTGTGTTGCCCTAGAGCTCATTATATTATATGATTTCTCCAATTTATTTATTTAATTTTTATTTATTAATTTTTATTTATTTAATTTTTATTTATTAATTTTTATTTCCCTTTGGTTGGGCACCTATTGCGGCGCGTCCCAGGTGGTGGATAGGGTACGCCACAGTTATCTTCTGTGGTTAAGTAGGTCATAGCCTTGGTAAAAGCCTACTCGCGAACCAGCCTAGTTCTCGTCAACCAACAACTATGGTAGGGGGAACAACATGTAGTGCAGTGTTACTGCACGCGTGCCGTAACTGCCATAATTGCTGGCAGTGACCCATATCCACTTCGGTGGAAGGCGAGAAGCCACTCGTATTAGTAGGTCATGTCTCTGCTAATACGAATGGAGTAAACATGGACTCACGGGGAGAAGGCCACTTCCTTATATCAAAGGCTACCAATCCAAGGTGGAACAGCATACGCCGAGGGATGCATGGCTTAGGGTGAGCTAAGTCGCTAGTATGCGGACTCTGGGGCACCTGTCGCACCCCAGTTTAAATCCGACTTACCACGGCATAGGGCTCTGGCGTGGCGAACCCCATTATTTCCCTACGAATATCTCTGGTTACGACTGCTGACTCGTCAGCTGAGTGACCGCCCCGCAAAAATTATGAACAAAACTAACATAAAACAAACAACACAACAAAAAATTCCTTCCCGACGCGGAAGACCCGTTGGCTCCACCAAACTTATGGCGGGGTCAAAAACCACCCCTTCGGTGGCTAAAGTGCTCACTAAGAGCAAGACCGTCAAAGAGACACCACCGCATTATCTTGTGGCTTCTTCCTCCAAAACCGATTCGGCTGCGGAGAAACAATCAACCAAAACTGTTTTGCCAGAAACTGGGAAAACTAATCGGACAGAAGTCTCCAAAAAACCTGTCCCTCCTCATCTTCGTCGATATAGAGACAAAAGACGCGCCACTTTCCTTATGGAAAAGCTCGGCAAAACCCCTGAGGAGGAGCTGTCCGACCAACAAAGGGCAACTCTCGATTGGGCCCGGGAATTTCTTCGGAAGCATGAGGCGTCCAAAGAAAAACCGAGTGCAGCTAAGCGGCAGCGGTCTTCAGAGGATCCTCATAGCTCCAACGACCCCAAGAAGCACAAAGCTTCCTCTGAGGTCAAAATACGCAAGTTCTGCGAAGTTGCCAGAGATAGTCTGGTCATGGCGGTGGTGGATAAAAGCCACCCTGACGGTTTCATCTCTCCATCAAACTGGAAGATTGTGGAGAGAAAACTTCAGTTGGGATACCTGGACGTTCTGAAACAGAACCCAGGGCCTCCTCCTTTCTGCTCTGACGCGGGATGGTTCCAGGCAAGGGTCAAGTTGATCGCGTGCCCGGATCAACGTTCTGTCAACCTGTACGGCATGGCCCTCGACCGACTCGGCGAGGTATGGCCCGGGGCGAATCTTAAGCTCGTCAATAAGAGCGAAATACCAAACCAACCACGCGGCACAGCAAGAGTACCTCTAGAGCCATCCGATCCGGAAACTATTCTGGAGCTACTGAAGATCGGAAACCCGAACCTACCCACCGAAAACTGGAGGGTAGTTAAGGTGGAAGAGCCTTCAGGAAACTCCAGGCATATCACGCTGCTCCTGGACCAGGAAAGCGTTAAAGCACTGGACGACCGCAAGGGGGATTGTGGCGTTCGGGTTCATCACCACTACCATTTGGACCTATCAGCCGAAAAATCTCCTCGCACCCAGCGAAGAGAGTACGGCGGTCCCCAAGATGGATGTCGATAAGCCTCTCTCACAAGCTTCGACGATTGAGTCCGACTCGGAATCGAACAGCGAACTTGTGGGACACTTATTTAACATTCAACTCGGGGACGAGGATAGACTTCTCGATAGCAGTGATGACGCGAACGACACAGTCATTGAATGTGCGTCTAAAAGTGCTGCAGATTAATCTGCACCACTCTAAGGCTGCCTCGGCAGCCCTCATTCTTCGTCTCTCTGACCTCAGAGAAGACATCATTCTCATCCAAGAACCTTGGATATCAAACAACAAGATATGCGGCCTGAAAGATAGGCACTACACCTTGTTTCAAGGTGAGGCTAACGTTAGATCGCGCTCTTGTATTCTCATTCGAAAACATATTAATGCTTTTCTTCTTCCCTTTAGCAACGCTGACACCACTGCCATAGAGGTTGAAGCTGTGCACGGCCCGATCTGGATTGTGTCAGCTTACATGCCTTACGACGCAGCGGAGGCGCCTCCTCCTGAAGCAGTGAGAAGGCTCGTCAATACGGCGCATCTGAAGCAGAAACGCATCATCATTGGAGCAGACGCTAATGCCCATCATATTGTTTGGGGTAGTACAAACAACAACACACGAAGGTGAGCAACTCTTTGACTACATTCTAGCGAATAAGCTTGATATATGTAATAGAGGTGATGTCCCTACGTTTCTTAACTCGTCTAGAAGAGAGGTACTCGATATTACTCTTGCTAGCGAATCATGTACACAACTGGTGCAGGACTGGAGCGTTGATAAACAGCACTCTTTTTCCGACCACCAATATATAACATTCACTTTAAAAGCCGAAACGGCAAAACCCATGAAGTACCTTAACAAAAAACGTATGAATTGGATCAAATATAAAGAACATCTTGCCAATGGACTTCCTGATATCAGGCAGTTTGAAATGGCAAACAAAAACGATATCGAAAACGCTGTCAACATGATAACGAAGACGTGTCAAAGCGCAGCACGACAATCTTGCCCCCTGACGAAAACAGGAGGTAAGCATAAACCTTTTTGGTGGACTCCAGAAATCTCAGAACTTCGCAATCGAACTCGGAAACTCTTTAACCAATCTAAAATAACAGACGAATGGGAAGAATATCGACAAAGTCTCAAAGACTTTAAGAAAGCCGTCAGAAGTGCAAAACGCACATCCTGGCGATCATACACTCAAGAATTAGAGAACACTTCAGAAGTAAGCAGGCTACGCAAGATTCTTGCATCAAACCCAGTCTATCCCAGTTTTATCATGACTCAAGATGGAACTTGGACTACTTCAACTGACCACACTCTTAGAATACTTCTAGAATCTCACTTTCCAGGCTGTGTTGCCAAATTACCTGCACTTCCCAGTACTCTTCAGAGTAATTATGGGAATAGATCAGATCTAATCAGCTCTAATAGCATCTCTACAGCAATACTAAGCTTTAAAAAATTTAAATCACCAGGTCCTGACAACATCATTCCAGCAGAACTTCAAGAAGGACTGGAAATTCTACTGCCTTGGTTAACAAGGATCTTTAACAAGTGTTTAAATCTCTCTTACCTTCCGACAATTTGGAAGAAATCGAAGGTAGTATTCATTCCGAAAACGGGGAAGCCTTCACACTGCAAACCAAACGACTTCAGGCCCATTAGCCTAACCTCTTTTTGCTTCAAGGCTTTTGAAAAAGTCTTAGATGAGCAAATCAAAACCCAACTTGATACTAAGTTGATCTCTGAGGCACAACATGCCTACACTAAAGGGAAATCGACTGAAACGGCACTTCATTCACTGGTGCAAACAGTGGAAACTTCCCTTCACAATAAGGAGTACTCTCTTGTCGCATTTATGGACATAGAAGGTGCTTTTAATAATATTGAACCCAACGCTATTTTGTCTGAAATTGCCAAATTGGGTATTAATTACTCCATCCGAAAGATGATCGAACAAATGCTCCAAAGTAGAATAATCACTGCAGAGCTTGGGTTAAGCCGCATGAGAATGTACGCCGTCAAAGGCACCCCTCAAGGCGGAGTACTTTCACCCCTTCTCTGGAATCTCGCTGTAAACAGTTTGCTCCGAAATCTCGAAAAAGCAGGCTGCAAGGTTGTAGCCTATGCAGATGATATTGCACTCTGCGTGTCAGGCAAACACCTGAATACCCTCACTGAGCTCATGCAACGCTCAATCAATATTCTGTCAAAATGGTGCACCGAATGCGGACTAAATGCGAATCCAGCAAAGACAGATCTTGTTCTCTTCAATAGGAAACAACAATCTCCTCCACTGCAAACAATAACTTTAAAAGGGGAATCATTACTCCTATCTGATTCAGCTAAATATCTAGGAGTTATTCTAGATAGGAAGTTGAGTTGGAAATTGAACATCGAAAACAGATGTAAAAAAGCTTTCATAGCTCTCTATACTTGTAAGAAAGCTATAGGCAAAACCTGGGGTTTTTCACCTCGGATCATTTATTGGATATACACCTCGATCATCAAACCGATACTCTTCTACGGTGTGGTTGTTTGGTGGACAGCACTCGAAAAACGGTGCAGAGTAGCCACAATTGATCGAGTCCAAAGAACAGCCTGCCTCCTGATAACAGGATGCTTAAGTACAACACCTACTAAGGCTCTAAATACGTTGCTTCACTTGTTCCCCATCGATCTGGCTGGCAAAGCGATTGCAGCGAAAGCAGCGACACGCATGAATGCTATATCGAAATGGAATAAGTATCTTGGCCATTCGGCCATACTGAACAGGAACACTGTTATCTCTTCCGACATAGACTATCATGTAAGTCTTCCATCACCACCCTTGCTATTCTCCTGTTCACTCCCAACTAGGGAAGAATGGAAGACAAATCTTACCGAAATCGATGGCCCTCTGATTATATATACAGATGGTTCAAAACAAGACGAGCAAAGTGGGATTTGGAATCTTTTCCAAATCCCCTCACATCAATCTATCATTTAGATTACCCGACTACTGTAGCGTATTCCAAGCGGAAGTATGCGCTATCTGGTATGCTGCGAAAACTCTCTTAGAAAATAGAATATCACTAGAGGATATCCGCTTTTTCACCGACAGTCAAGCGGCCGTTCGAGCACTCAGCTCCTCTTATACCCACTCAGATGTGGTTCGATCCTGTCTCTTATCTCTTAACGAGATAAGTGTTCAGAATTCTGTCCAAGTTATCTGGATACCGGGCCACAGTGGATTCGAAGGTAACTGCAAAGCTGATGAGCTCGCAAGAGCTGGAGCTGCGCAATCAAATGTTAGTGACTTACCCACAATCCACATTCCGCTCTCAACATGTAAAATGCTCATCGATCGAGAATTTCACAGCATTGCTGATCGGAGGTGGCGAGTGGAAACTACTTGCGTTACGACCAGACAAATCTGGCCATCCTACAATCTGAAACAGACAAAAACCCTTATAAGTCTTTCGAAACACGAACTAAGGCATATAACATCTCTTATCACCGGCCACTGCCTTTTGGGCACTCACGCACGTCGGCTCGGGGTTCCTCAGAACGACCTGTGCAGATACTGCGAGGACGAAGATGAGGAAGTATCGAGCAGACATTTGCTGTGCAGTTGTCCGGGTCTAGCCAGAAGCCGACTCGCTCTTCTAGGCTCTCCAACAATTGACAATCTTTCAGTACTCTCGGACCTGAAAATCGAATCTCTCATCAAATTTTCGAAACGAATTAATATAATATCTTCGATCAAAATCTACAATAAAAATCTCGGTTAGGTGGGGAAATCATTTAAAATAATGAGCTCTAGGGCAACACAACGGACCCAACTTGCGGTCTATGTGGTACTCCGATGCGGGGTCACCCTTAAACCAACCAACCAATTTTTATTTATTTAATTTTTATTTTTACTTTTATTTTTTTATTTATTATTTATTTTTTTTATGTTTTTGACTTTTACTTATTTATTTTTTATATTTTTTTTAATTTTTTTTGTGTGTGTATTTATTTAATTTTTTTGTATTTATTTTTTTAACTTTTACTTATTTATCTTTTATTTTTTATTTTTTGTATTTACTATTTATTTATTTAATTTTTATTTGTTTATTTTTTATTTATTTGATTTTAAGTTATTAATTTTTTATTAATTTATTTATTGCATTTTTATCTTTTTTTTTGTATTTATTTAATTTTTATTCATTTATTTGTTATTTATTTAATTTGTATTTATTTATTTTTTATTTATTTATTTAATTTTTATTTATTCATTTATTTTTTTCTTTTCTATTTATTTAATTTTTATTTGTTTATTTTTTATTTATTTCAATTAGGTGCATTGTTCAAGAACGTTATTTAAGAAGTTTTGGATTGTTTGAATTGGGTCAGATATGTACAGTTTAGATGTACATATAATTTATTGCCATTTTAAGGGGTTACATGGGTTTCGTTGGTTCAAAAAATCGATTTATTTTTTTTGGCTTATTAATTTCTACAACATCTCAGGAATATTATCCTAAATTTTCAAGTCGATCCGAATAATAGTTTCGGAGATACAGCCTTTGGAATGTGTGCGCTCCAAGCCACTTTTATTGTTACTCAAAACTTTAAACGCGTTTTTCTCGGAACCGTGTTTTCAAAGTCGGTTGTCAAATGTTCTCGAAAACTACTCAACCGATCTTGATGAAATTTTACACAGGTGTTCGAAATACAATTTACTCGTGCTTGAACGAAGGATTTTGTTTTTTTTTTCAATTACAACTATTTAAAAAAAACAAAATGTCAAGCAAATTTGACCGAAATTTTCATTTTTTTGGAAAAATGTCTGCCAAAATTCCAATTTTTACTTTTTTTTCTTTCCTGTCAGGAGTTATGCTGGCAACGCGGACGCACCTTTTTTTCTAGGGGTCACTGGAAATGACGTCACAATGGAGGAGTTATAATTTGTTTACTTTTTAAATTTCAGAAATTATTCTTTAAATATGTATCTATAAGACTGAAACAAGTTTGAATTAAATAAATAATTTTTTACATAGAAAAAAATAATATTGAAAATAGGCCTTTTTTTACCCGACGAAACCCATGTAAACCCTTAAAGGAAGCTTCATAATGCCTCTCTCATTGGTCCTTATTGGCGAAAAACGTTAGTAATCGATTTTCACAATCTTCTCTTTATATCAAAATTGCCCAACCACGCACACAAAGTTTTTCGGGAGTCACTATAGACGTGTGTACCTTGCGTTGTCCTAACGGAACACAACACCTCTTCTCTAGTCCAATGTCCTCCATTTCTGGTCAATAGTTTCAAACGGTTCAGTTGTTGACAGTAGAGATCTGAATTTACTGTTTGGCCATACGGAAGCAACTCATAATAAATGATTTCTTTAAGTCCCACCAAATACACAGCAGAACTTTCCTGGTCGTTAGTCCTTGTTCGGCCACCTTTTGCACTGCTTCATCATGATTTGACTATGCTCGTTTTCACCGAGTATTGTCGTATGTGACCCATTTCTCATGTGTAGTCTCCATCCGTTAAAGAAATGGGTCGATTACATTCCGTCTGGCCAAGGTTTCGCAGCTGGAAATTCGATCCATCATCTTTTTTTGGTGTTAGTTAATGCGGAGCATTACATGGAGCATTCTTTTGAATCCAGCTTTATGCAAATGGCTTAAGCTTTCATGGTCGATCTCCGGGGCGATGCAACGACTACTAACATGCTGGTCTACTGCGATTGTCTCTGTGATTTTATCGACCTTTTCGATGACAGGTCTGCCAGTGGGAGGTGGATCTTTCACACAAAAATGCGTGAACGGAATCGACGCAACCAAAATTGCACGTAATTAGCTGTTACAGTATCGGCACCATAAACACCATTCACAATTCACATTCAGCGGCTTGACTTGCATATTCGCGAAGGCTTTATCAAAAAAAAAAAAAAAACTGTAAAATGAGCCGAATTTTCTATTCTTAACACCCTGCAATTCACAACTGAATGGAACAAACAAAAAACAGTAAAGGAATTTTTTAGTGTGAAATGTCACCTTGACGACGAGCATAAACTTTAAATTTGAATCTATACTTTACGCGATATCGATCCCTACAGCCATCTACCGAGGAAATAATGGATTTCTTTTTCCCCAAATTAATATCTAATTGAATTCCAATTGCAAAGCAAGTAAATATTCAAAAACTTGCTTGCAAGAATAATTCAATCTAGTTTAAATTTAAATATCTTTCATATGCAAATTTTTGTCTACATCTAATTATTTACTATAAAGTGCAACAAATCTTGTGAAATACCCCTACCTACTCTCATACCACTTAGAGTTACTCTACACTCTGCCATGGAGAGCAACGCAATTAAGGCCGTTATTAATCAGGTAAAATGTAAATAAGTACAACAACAATCAGATGCACTCGCATACTATACAAATCACTTAGGTATGTGCACACATACATACACATATGCCATTCATTTTGTTGTTATTATTGCCACTGTGCAAGACATATTTAACCTGCAGAGCCAAACGGCAATTAGCACAAATTAAGTTTTGAGTGCAAGTCCCACAAGGGGTGTGTGAAATGCGTCAGTGCAACAAGAAAAAAGAGAAAAAATATAAGCAAAAGCAACTCAGTGACAAGGTAAAAGTCACATGTGTGTATATGTGCATGTGTGTATTGTATACATATGTATATACATTATATAAAAGTGTATATGTATGCACATTCAAATATCCTTCAAAAGTCAATCCAAATGCCAAAGCACTCAACACTAATCCACGCCGCATCCATAGCCATTGAAGCTAATCAAGTCACCCGCAACGTACGTGTACCACTGCGAACGTACATTTATATGTGAGTGTGAATAATTATAGCAACTACACCCACCAGCAATTCACAGTACAGTACAAACTTGTGAGCTCATGAGCCGACAACCATTGACACCACAACCTGCAATGTGAAAATCAAACATCAAACCCAGCGCTGCGGCAATGTTTTCTCTATACACGAATGCTCGCTCACTTTCCCCTCCTCGGCGTTCGCTTAACAAGAACAACACCCTTCCACATTGACGGTAAACTAACCGCACTTGTCAAGAGACAGGATTAACAAATTCTTATTGCAAATTGATTCAAATGTGCATGCTACGATTTACGGCAGAAACAACTACGCACACTAACACACATATAGACAAGCACTGGCACAATCACATACGCACATACATATGTACGATACTTAAACGCACGCATATACATAAGTCATAATGGAAAAAGCGTTGGCATTTACTCATCTCAGAAACTCGATAACAAATTTTCTTTCCCTTCCTGTTGCTGCTCCGATTTTCTAGCTACTAAACATTTTTTTATTTATTTCTTCTTATTTTCCTCACTTATTGCTTGTATCATTCCGCACTTATTGCTTGTATCAACCCAAGCTCCAGCTCCAGCACCAGCCGCAGCAGCATCATCATCATCATCAACAACAATTTCCGCACATTAAGCTGGTAAGGGGTCAGTGTTGACAGAAACACGTAATCATCACGTAAAAAGCTGAGGAGGGGTAGCCACGGAGGCAGAAGCAACCGCATAGCCAAAGCAAGCGCTTTTCCGAACAGCATATTTTCTATCGACAGCAAATATCGAACATCATCAACGGAAAGAGGCAGCAGTCAGAAGTGAGGAATCAGCAGAGCAGTAATACCATAACCATCAGCGCGATAGCGTCTACATCAGCACAACGCTTCCTCCCAACGTCACACCAGCCCACCATCACACCGTGGCACATCACTTGCTATGTGTGCGAGTATATCCCCTTTGTGACCCTCGCGCGTGCTCATATTGCTTTCGACGAGCAGTAGCAGTAGCAGTAGCATTCACATCGTTTGCTCGTTAGATGCACATAATGGAGATAATTCAATTTTCAGACAGTTGGTATAACGGCAAAAACCATCATTAAAGGATTTACTCGTCGCAAATTGCTGCTTGGTACTGCAGCAGCAACAAACACACAAATACCAACACCGCCTTCATCCAGTTCGGCCACCAACAACATCCAGTCATCCTCTTCAGCAGTCATAACGAGTGCAGCTTTGTCGCAGCTCTACAGCATCAAGGCACCCTTGTGCGCAACACTTCGTTCCAACCAATATCTGGCATTCGTAACGCGCTCCGTCACCCCGACACTATAGACACAGCTCGTTGATTTACCCCAGATTTTGTGGGCGACTTTGCTTGCCGTCTAAGTCTTATTATTTTTGTTGCTCTACACATTTGCACTGATACTCACATGGACTTTTATACGTACGTTTTTCTTCTCTGTATGTGTACCCGTTAGTAGCGCAGTGTGAGTTAGGTTATTTTCTCAACTTACTCGCATTATTAGTACAAATTTCTCTTCGGCTTTCGATTTGTTTCACAAATTCAGTAAAGTTGATTTGAGGCTCTCTTTCTTTTTGTTTAATTTTGTAAAGCGAATTTGAGAATTATAAGTCATTGCACTGAGCAAAAATGTTTAGATTACATTATTGTAATTAGTTTATAATTTAATTTATGACATCATTTCATTCTCCGAGTTTCATACGCATTGGAAAGAATACGCGTCCTACATTCTGGGTCTTGGAAAAAATGGTGATGCAAGTGTTGACGAGCTCAGACAGGAAGTGGATTGCAGACCTCTGCAAATAATTTTCTACTACTTCTACTCATTGTAATGGGTCAGTTATTCCACAACTCTTTGAAGGAACTTAGAATAATAAGCTACTCTTTCTAGTAACTCAGTTTAACGAAAGTAATACGCTTCTGTAATATGGTGGAAGACTACAATGATTCACTCCACAGTAAAACCCCTCAACAGACTACAGAGAAGTGTATGCTATTAGTACGATGTCTGGTAATGCCCTTAGTACCATTCTGAACTTGCAACCCCTAGATCTTCAAATTCGAAAGGAAGCGATGAAGGCGACGTACAGGCTCAAGTTAAACGGAGTCTGGGGAAATGAAGTAAGCACTGGCCACTGTCAGATATACCACCAGTTGTCGGAGCGGTACATACTGTTCTCGATGCCAGTGGACAATCGGTTGCGTTTCGTTAGCTTCGGCAGGAAGTATGATGTTTTGATCCCAGATAGAGATCAATGGTTAAGTCTAGAGAACCTAGTAACGCGAAATCAGCACACTTTCTACACCGACGGATCGAAAACCAGTGATGGTACTAAGACAAAGACACTAAGTACTGCTATGCCACAGGACAGATGACCACGGTATTCTTTACGGAAGTCTATGCCATCTTGAACGTGGCATACTGGATAATTGAGAAAAAGTGGCGGGGGTAGCCGTATTGGAATTTGTAGTGACAGTCAAGCTGCACTGAAAGCCCTTGCTAACCCACGCTGCTCTTCGAAGTTACTCGGTGAATGTAAGACAAATCTGAACAGTGCTGCAAAACACAACAAAGTTAATCTTATTTAGGTGCCTGGATATTGTGGTATTACAGGGAACGAGTTAGCTGATAAACTGGCTAATGAAACCTCTGCAAGTAAGCCACTAGGCCCTGAATCCCTTCTAGGTGTAAATTTCGCATCGATTCAACTGTGGATTGACGAGTTCAAGAGGTCTACCCATAGAGAATGTTGGTCTGGGTTGAACTCGTGCAGAGTAACCAAGTGCTTCGTGAAAGAACCAATTTGCGACCTTTCTCCCAACACTCAGCAGAAAGGACCTGAGAGTACTGGTGGGTGTAATCACAGAGCACAACGCCTGTGGTCAGCATATTGCTGTCATGGGGGTCGTGGACAGCCCGATATGCCTATCCTGTCTTGAGAATGACGACACTGCAGAGCATTTTCTCTGTAGCTGTCCGGCATTTTCCACAATCAGACTTAGGATAATGGGTTGCGAAATACTGAGTATGGACAAAGTTCATACTCTTCCTCTTCCGGACATCTTAAGATTCATCAATGAATCCAACAGATTTGTGGAAGAGTGACCTCAAATTAATTTTTCCGTCTTCCCACCCACAGTTTATCTTTCCTATCTCTATTCTATACGGGTGTAGTACAATGGTCTCCTGACTGAGTGCTTGGACTTGTCCAACCCCCACACATCTAATCTAATCTAATACCGAGCTGCGGCTATATCTGTTCCTAAAATCGCTCGCAATATAACCAAATTCTCACAAAGTGAATTTTGCAAATAGAACAACTACTCCAATAAAAAGAAAATTGCCGCAATTACAAATTAGCTGTGACAGCTAAGAAGCAGAGCCAAATTAAAAAAATCAACAATCACCATCAACGTCAGCATCAAAGCCACGCTGTACATAATAAAATGCCATAAAACAAAAACGAAATCCCCAAAAACCGGTGATAAGCACAATTACCCCTCTGTCTGCACCCAAAAGCATTCCATATCATAACATTTCATTTATATCAGCAATTGCCTTAGTTGTTTGTCACCAGCGCACGGTGTCCTTTCTTCGTGACATTATTGCCGCTGGGAGTTCCAATGAGCCTGATATTATTTCACTTTTTTTATTTTTCATTTAAAACAAAACTTGCCGTATGCGCTGAATTTTAAGTGTGGAAAAAAGTGTGAGCCGTGCACGCACACATACTCACATGAATTTGCTATGTGTGTGACGAGCAACAACAAAATGTCATTTGGTTAACTTGAATAGCTTACAGATTTGCACGAAGAGTTTTTCGAAAATTGAATTCAATTGAATTACGAATGCAAATTGATACTTTCTTTATAAACTGGATTTTCAATGATTTCAACTTGATTTGTGTGCTTGGTTAGGAATTTCGTTTCGAATTCAAAGTGTGAAAAAATATCACGGCTCTGCAGCTTTTTGGTTTTAATAGATTCATTTGTACTATTTGTTGTGTGCTTATGCAGAAGTTTGAAGAGAATTGGTTTTGATGGCAGAGATTTCAAGTGTTGCTTGTGAGAAAGTGAAGGAATTTGAGAAAGTGGAAAAAGTGTGAATTGAAATAGAAAATTGATTTAGATAGTTGCTTGATTTGAGGATTTTGATTTTGAATGCATTTGAGTGTTCCATGCATTTGAGTTTTGCATGCATTCATACGAGTATACAAGCAGGCAAGTGCCAAAGATGTGAGACAATTTCTTACCAATGGTGGGCATTGTCTTGCATTGTACTTACCTTAAACTCCTTGTCGCTTCGTGAAATGGCTTAAAACCAATCCCATTGTAAATAAGTCATGGTGCACATTCTTTTGTGGAACACTACATATGTATGTACCTATATATATTGGTCACGAATATTACGGAATACAACAGCCAGTTGCTACAGAAACAATGCGTTCATGCCCAGCGATAGCTTTTAAAGTGCTATTGTTTTCTCAAGAACCTGTTAAGATTTACTGGTTCCTTAAAAATTATTTGGTTTACTTGATTGCCGACTGCGAGAAATGTTAACAAATACCAGTAGATAAAGATTTCGCGCTACACTACGCCATCTGTCTCCACTTAGAATAATTATCTGTCTGACTTAGAATAATTACAATAATAATTAAAGTACTTTTTGAATAGTAATAAATGAATTGAATGTAATTGTTGCAATTGTTTGCCTTTTTATTAATACTAGGTTGTTCTATAAGTTTTGCGGTTCGATAAGAGAGGGTGTCGCGACTAGCCTAAATTTTTTTTTCGTTATGTTGGTGCATTTTTCATATGGACTTATATGAAGTTTCATTTGAATTTGTCAATTCATTCTTTGTTTACAAACCACTTAGAAGCGACGTGCCACAGTTTTTTCTAAAGAGTGGATAAGTTTTAAAGGCCGGTGTTGATTTTGAATAAAATACAATTTTTTTAGGAAATTATTGTCATTTCTCTTTATTATGCTAATATTGGTATGGCTCACTTACGTATAAAACAAAATATCGGCCAAATGGCCGCCGCGGCCTCGGCGGCATACCTCCATCCGATGGTCCAAATTTTCGATGTCGCTAAGGCATGATTGAGGTTTTATGCCGTTAATGTGCCGAATTATCTCATCCTTTAGCTCTTGAATTGTTGCTGACTTATCGGCGTACAACCTCAATGAAAGAAGTCCAACGGTGTCAAATCACATGATATTGGCGGCCAATTGACATCGCCGCGACGTGAGATTATTCGGCCATCAAATTTGTCGCGCAAAAGAGCCATTGTTTCGTTAGCTGTGTGACAAGTGGCACCGCCGTGTTGAAACCGCATATCGTCCACAACCATATCGTCCAATTCGAGCCCTAAAAAGTTCGTTATCATCTCACGATAGCGAACACTATTCACAGTAACTGCCTGACCGGCCTCATTTTGGAAAAAATACGGCCCAATGATGCCGCCGGCCCATAAACCATACCAAACAGTCACTCTTTGTGGGTGCATTGGTTTTTCGGCAATCACTCCTGGATTATAATTCGCCCAAATGCGGCAATTCTGCTTATTGACGAATCCACTGAGGTGAAAATGTGCCTCATCATTGAAGATGATTTTCTTCGAAAATTGGTCAATCACTGTTGTCATTTCCTGCCACCATTCTGACCATTGACTAGATATGTATCTTTCCATGGTTTAAATTGAGCTAGTCTCAAATTGAAAAATGTCAAATGAAGTGCAGAAAGAAGCTTGACGTTTAGGTGTGATTCACATTCAACGTCGGCCCTTGAAATTTAACTACCCTTTACAATGGAAAAAAAGCAAGTATCGCGCAGTGATTGCATTTTTTATTTTGTAAGGTTTAACTGCAAAGAAATTTATGAACGAATGTTGAAAGTGTATAAGGATTTCTCACTATCAATTAGTACAGTAGATGGATGGGTTGCTGAATTTAGACGCGGTCGTACAAGCCTTGAAGACGATCCACGTCAAGGACGCCCAAACAACAATCCATCAAAAACACCAGAAATCGTAGCAAAAATACAAGATATCGTATTAGAAAGTATTTGATTGACCCAAAGGGATTTAGTAGAAGCTTTAGCTATCTCATTGGGCAGTTGAAGAAATATTTTGACTGAAGTATTGAATTCTAGAAAGCTGCGTCCCCACAATGGGTGCCGTAATCGCTATCAATGGCACAAAAACACATTCGAATGTGGCTTTCTTAGCTACATTTAGAGCGTTTTTGAAAGGATAAAGTGGATTTTGTGGTTCGACTCATCACTATGGATGAGACTTGGGTCCATCACCATGATGCCAAATCAAAACAAGCGGCTAAAGAGTAGTGTGAGTCGTGTCCAGAAATCGGCCAAGAAGGTGCTTGCATTCGTTTTTTGGTATGCGAAAGGAATTTTGTTTGTGGATTACTTGAGAGGTAAGGCTCGACATCTTTAATGAGCTCATCTGTTAAAACAATGAATTCTGAATATTAACCTTTCCGACCTGCAAAAGCCAAAAATTCGTGAAAAAAGACTCAGTTTGCAAAACAAAAAAATTATTTTTCATCAGGACAATTCACCGTGCCACAAGAGCGCTTTGACAATGGCTAAAATCCGTGAAAAGTTCGAATTGTAGGAACATCCACCCTATTCACCAGATTTGGTCTCTAGTGACTTCCATCTAATTTCAGACCTAAAAAAAGTCATGCATGGAAAACGTTTTTCATCAAATGATGAGGTCATAACAGCTGTGGAAGCGTTTTTTGTAGCCCCACCAGATTTTCTCTTCAGGGATGGAGCTCATAAATAGGAATCAGGTTGGATCAAGTGAATGAAGTTCATGGAGACTATACTGAATAATTAAGTGTATTTCAAACCATAAAATTGTGTTTTCCTTATCGAACCGCCAAACTTATTGAACAACCTAGTACAACAGCATTTATTCACGATAATACCTCTATAGCATTAGGAAATCAAAAATGGAAAAAGAAGGCTGAAAGTATCAGATCTTCTCCAAATAGTGAAGTGTTGTTATTTTTTGTTTTTTTTGTTTTTTGCTTTTATTTAACTATATCGGTGCACGGAAAAAGGGCTCTCCATTAACCCATCCAAAACAACACTTGTACCGTTTACTAGGAGAAGGAACATAAATCTCAAATGTCCGACCCTTAATGGAACAAGACTTCAACTCTCGACAGAAGCGAACTATCTTGGCGTCAGTCTTGACAAAACGCTTACGTGGAATTCCCATAATGAGAGAGTTACTTCAAAAGCCACAAGGGCATTCTTTGCCTGCACAAGGCAGTTGTGAAACCCATAGTCACCTATGCATCCTTAGCATGGTGGACCAAGGTAAAGCAAAGAAAAACAGTAAACGAATTAAACAAACTGCATGGCCTGATATGTGTTGGTATTACAGGGGCTATGAAAACATGTCCCATGGATGCATTGGGTGTGCTCCTAAACATACCACCGCTTCCAATCTTAATTGAAAGGGAAGCCCGCTCGAGTGCCTTAAGATTTAAAGGTATATCTGAACTTAAAAGTGGGGATATGAAAGGACATTTAAAGATCTTAGAAGTCTTCTTACATAGTCCCATTCTTCATAGGGATGATATACTCGTACTATCACCCAAACCAATACTCTTCAGGAACTTCCAAGTTATAATTAATGAACGAACAGACTGGAGAACTAACTCTATCACTTTCAAACCTGGCTCCCAGCTATGGTTTACTGATGGGTCCAAATTGGAAAACGGTAGAACAGGGGCAGGAATCAATGGGCCTAAACTCAAAAAAATCGATTCCGATGGGATTCTATCTAACAATATTCCAGGCAGAAATACATGCCATCGAAATATGTGTGAGAGAATGCCTTAGCAGGAAAATGAGAAGTACTCACATCTACATACTTTCAGATAGCCAAGCGGCTCTAAAAGCCCTTCTATCAACAACTATCACCTCCAGATTGGTAAATGATTGCCTAAACCTTCTCAACACGTTAGGGAACCTCAACATAGTAACACTAGGCTGAATTCCGGGACATGAAGGACATGAGGGAAATGAAATGGCTGATGACCTTGCAAAACAAGGAGTAAATATGCAACTTACTGGTCCTGAGCCTTTCTGTGGACTCACAAAAGGCCACATTAATGAATTCCTTAGGAAATGGGAAGAAAGAAAACTTGCTGCACGCTGGCTAAACTGTGCCGGTCAGCGTCAAGCCAAACTATTCCTAAGTCCCAACAAAGGAATATCTGACAAGCTCCTCTCACTAAACAGAGTAGATCTGCGTCTTTTAACAGGATATCTTACAGGCCACTGCAGCCTGAGGAATCATCTAAATAATATAGGTCTATCTGAGACCAATGTCTGCCGCTTTTGCGAAATGGACATAGAAAGCTCAGAACATGTGCTTTGTGAATGTCCTGCGTTGGGCAGACAGAGACTTCCTCACCTTGGTGGTATCGTAGTATCTCCATGCAATCTTTGGAACAACAAACCCAAAATTGTGCTAAAATGTTTAAAAAGCCTAAAACTCTAGGATTACAAAAATAGGCCTTTCACAATAGATCAGCTCTGGTCGCAATGCGTAATGGCCTTCTAATAATAATAATAATATCGGTGCTACGTAACCGGGGCGACCCGGATTTATATTCGCCTAAGGACTGTCACTTCAGCAGCATTCCTCGTATATGTATGTATAGAGACTGTTTATGCTGCTACAACCACAACAACAACTAATTTATCCTATCCCAGCTCGACTATTTGCTGCTTATGAGTATTCGAATCCTATGCAACTCAAAATCTCTCTAATTCAAATGAAGAATTAATTTTAATTATAAGACTGCCCAATAAGCAAAGTAATCAAAGTTAAGTTTATATACATAGTAAACATACGAAAAATTAAGCCAAATGAAACTGCGTTCTTATGTGATAGAATAATCAATCAATTTATTTATAATAAACTTACATTTGCGAAATTATTCCAAAACACCTAACAGACATAAGCTTTGATAGCCATTAATAAATAATATATTTATTTTGACACTTATGACCTGGCTTATAGATAACTTAATTACATAGCCATATTCTGCAGTTCCTCAGCAATTCACTATGTGCTAGTTAAGGACAACGAGACACCTGCTTGCAATCTAATCTAACATTCGCTGCTTGGAATACGAAATCACATTAGCACACCTTGGGGCGAAGTGAATATTTACTTAAGCAAAGAGAATATGCTTACAAACATATCTACTTAAGTGTACTAGTGAAGGACTGGAGGGAACACAAGTGAATGAACGTACAAACACCGACATAATTGCATGGATATATGCCTAAGTACCCTGCAGGAAAAAGCTATACTGGTAAAGAAAAATTTATTTATTTATTAGTCAACAAACAGGATTCTTACAGATTCTAAGATAGATGGATACGAATAAAGACCTTATGACAAGATTTGTATGTTTAACTTTTTATATGTAAACTTAGAGTAAGAGTAATCAAAATCTAAGGAATAAGAATAAGCATTAAATTGAGCTCGCGTCCTCCTAAAACGAGCATTCATTCAAAAAATAATTCATTAAAACGGAAAATACGGGAGTGAACATTAAAATGATTTTTATTAAGCAGATGCGGTCAATCTATTGAGCCTAGACTTTAGGGACACGAGATTTATAAGTGAGAAACGAGAGCGATAGGACGGAATGGGATCAACGAAATTCATCGAGCGCAAAGCAAAGCGCACAAAAGCGCTCTGAGCATACTCTAATGTGTTAATGTGGACTGCATGAAACGATCTCCAGACACATACCGCGTATTCTGAGTAGATCTTGTGGTGATCGATTCTTAACACATCAGTGCCAAAGACCTCAAACCTGATTCGAGCGAAGGCCTGCCCGCCACGCACAGGTGTCGCATCTTCTCCTCCAGAAGCTGTTCAGAGTACACTGTCTGATGCCTACCTTTTCCATGTGCTTCGCCATCAGTCCAACCAGCTGTCTACAGTGCCCTCTTCTTAATGACGGGAGGATTTGCGACAGTCGCTCGGATATGACAGGTAACATCAGTTTAATCCATCTGCAGCCTCCCTCAGCCTGCCAAGCTCACTTGTGGGTTTTACCGTGACTCTGATGGCTGCAGAAGGGAGTGGCAGAACGGGCTCTGGGCCAAAGAAGTTGGCCTCTGAGCCCATCCTAGCTAAGGAGTCAGAGATCTCGTTACCCACGTGTCCCGGGACAGGGTAGCTTCAGGCTATTATGTCTACCGACATAGTTCAGCCAGTAGTTACAGGTTTCGACTACCCCTGATTTGGTTGGGGGGCTGTCTAACGACATGAGCGCAGCTTGGCTGTCCCTGCAGACACATACTGACCTGCCTCTCCACCTGTTTCCACAATAAAGTGCATTGCTTCTTGAACAGCATACACCTCCGCTTGAAATATAGCTGCGCGCAGTTTTGTCGAGCTGGATTCCACGTTGACACCAGGTCCAGAATCGTAAAAATGCGAAGACAGTATTTGTCGGGCGCATTTTCAGAGTTTAACGATGCTAAATCGTTGGTAATTGACTAGAATAATAAAAAATAAAATAAATAACAGGCGCGTACACTTCTGTTAGGTGTTTGGCTGAGCTTTTCCTCATATTTGTGGCGTACGTCTTGATGTTGTTCCACAAATGGAGGCACCTACAATTTTAAGCCCACTCCGAGCGGAAAATGGGTTTTATGAGAAGCTTTTGGCTTTGAGGATGGCACAGCTCTGTAATTCTAGCCAAACTGGTAAGCGATTTATGCAGTGCCAGGGTGGAAATCAGCCGGGGAGAAGACATTTTATAGTGTTAGCGGGAGCATGCCCGGCATACCGTTGGTGCGACGGCATCTTTGATATTGTTTCTGACATTTTGGTTTCAACCAAAAAAAATAATCCGGTAAGCGATATTGAATCCAAAGCAAGCATTGTTATTAAAACCGTAACGAGCAGGCTGGATAGCGTAGGCTTATCCATTGAAAGGAAGTGGTCCTTATAAGTATAGTAAAAAACCAGAGATATCCTTTTTCAGCCTAGCATTTTAATCGTCTCGTCAGCTAAACTATCTGGGTGTTATAATTGTCCACCGGCTACCATATGCGGAATATTTAATTCACAAAGGGTCGAGAAAGTACGGTGCGCTCTCTAGAATGCTTCCGAGCGTGGATGGACCGAGAAGCAGCGAACGCAGGCCACTAACTAGCGTCAGCACATCCACTCTGCTGTATGCAGGTCTTTGGAGATTAAAGCCAACAGGAGATCATACGAGATCTCGTACAAACTTTGCGCACTGAGAGTGACATGCGCATTCAAAACCATTTCGAACGAAGCTGCAATGGTGATCGCAGGCATGCCCATCGATATATTGGCAGACGAACAAGCGAGAGTGTGCGTGCCAAAGGAGCGCAGTGTCACACTGACATATCAGCGTTTATAGAAAAAGAGAAGGCTACATCCTGACTAAAATAGCAAGAGCGTTGGGAAAACTCGATAAAAGGAAGGTGGATCTATACGCTAATACCGATCATGGAAAGTTGGTTGAATCGAAGCTAATCGAAGGTGACCTTCACTTATAATTAAAAAAAAAATATATAAAAAAATACAAAAAATGCTTTTAATGGTCTAAAAATGCGGTATTTCATACAGACTAGGAAAAACAGATTAATGCTAAATAATTTAATGAAAAATAAAATAAACTTATAATCATTGTAATGTATGAAAGAAGAGGTAATATTTCTTATAATTTAGAAATAAAAAATATTAGATAATAATAAGAGTTTAGTTCAACAATTCTTTTGAAGTGGTACTTTGTTGAAGAAAAATCTAGGCCGATATGATTTGAAAACGAATTAAATTCTCTTAAAGTTCTAGAAATCGGAGCATTGGAAGCATAATTAGATCTAACCATCCTTAGCCAGAAAATATCGGGATTCCGTATGCTTCGCTGAGGAATATTGAAATTAATTTTCTCTAGTAGCAATGGGGAGTCAATCACCCCACTTATCAAATTGTAAAGTGATGGAGAGAATAGGGCTTCTTAAATCTAGTGGTTTTAGATTAATGAGCAAGCAACGACTTTCCTAGGATGGAATTTGATCAGTGAAATGCAAAGAATACAAAGCAGAACGCACAAAAGTTTTCTGGACACGTTCAAGCCTGCTAATATGACAACCATGAAATGGCCTACAAATGAAGGTGCCATATTCCAGCTTCGTAAACACCTAAGAAGTATACAAGGTGAAGTCCAAAATAATCTAGACTGAGATAAAATAGAAACGACAGGAGCTCTGTTCTGATAACTTCGAGATTATTTATTCAAAATAGGCCCCTTTAGCCACGATACACTGTTTTGCGCGTTCTAAAAGTTTTTCGAAAGAGTGTTTCAGGTCATTGATCGGAATGCCCTTCAGGATGCCGTTACAAGCCTTTTGGATGGCCTCTACGGAGGCAAAATGTTTTCCTTTCATGGCCAAATGCAATTTTCCGAATAGGTAGAAGTTACAGGGAGCCATATCAGGTGAATACAGTGAGTAATTGAGGGTTAAAATGCGATTTTTAGTCAAATAGTCAGTCACAAGAGTGGATCGATGAGATGTTGCATTATCGTGCAATAAGCGCCAGCTTCCTCCTCCGCGGTATTCAGGGCGAATGCGACGAATGCGGCGCATCAAACGCTTCAAAATGCCAAGATAGAAAATTGCATTGACGGGTTGGCCCATTGGCACGAACTCCTTGTGGACAATTCCCTTGGAGCCGTAAAAACAAATGAGCATCGTCTTGATTTTTGACTTCTCCAAACGCGATTTTTTGGTTGGTGGCTCGTTTGGGGCCTTCCATTCGACACTTTGACGCTTAGTGTCAGGTTCATGTTGGAAACACCACGTTTCATCACCAGTCACTATGTTTTTAAGGAAGTTCTCGTCTTTTCTCGCCTCTTTAATGAGGTCTTTCGAATGTTAAATTCTGAGCAATTTTTGGTCCTCAGTTAACTTGTGCGGAATGAAACGTGCACAGACCTTTCGTAAGTCCAAATGATCAGTTCAAATGCGATGAATTCATGTTTTAGGGATATTCAACTCTGATTCCATGAATTTCAACGATGATTCCGGTTCATTTTTGATAAACTTACGAACAATTTCGGAAGAGTTTTCGATAACTACTGATTTTGAGCGGCCCGTATGTTCATTGTTATTTATGCCCTCACAACCGTCTCGGCCCTCACAACCTTTCATGAACTCTGGCACGAGATAGATAATCATCGCCATAAACTTTTTTTATCAATTCAAATGTTTCGGTTAACCTTTGACCGATTTAAAAAAACAAATTTGATATTAGCTTTTTGTTCGAAACTCATTTGACACAAACATACTGACACTTTAGACGCAATAACTTTGCTTCCCCAGAACCGAATGTCACCAAGCTTTCACTGGAAGTCAGCCAGGGATATAACTTCCAATGTACTAGCTCGTTAAAAAGATGGCGCCATCAAAAACATTTTTATGACGCCAGTCTTGTTGATTTTGGACTTCACCTTGTATAACAGCTTTAGAGTTTATGGACCGACAAAATCCAAATTAAAACGTCAAGTAAAAGCAGGTACAGAATACGGCTTTGGAATGGTGAAATTTAAATGTCTTTCTAAAGAAAATTTAGCGTCAAATTCCTCATTTCGATTGGATAAACTCGAAAAACCAGTGCGGTAGAAAGTCGGTACAAGGAAACAAGATTTAGAATATAAATATAATTGGTGCGTACATCCTTTTTGGGTGTTTGGCCGAGCTCCTCCTCCTATTTGTGGTGTGCGTCTTGATGTTGTTCCACACATTGGAGGGACCTACAGTTTCAAGCCGACCCCGAACGGCAGAACTACACTGGGAGGTTTGTCATTGCTTGCCGAGGGGCGACCGCTATTAGAAAAATGTTTTTCTTAATTTTGGTGTTTCACCGAGATTCGAATCTACGTTCTCTCTGTGAATTCCGAATGGTAGTCACGCACCAACCTATTCGACTACGGCGGCCGCTGTAATAAGAAACACAAAAACACTTGTTTATATTTAAATCAAACTTATTTCTAACACAACTTCCAGCTGGTCTTAGTATTTTAGTATTTTTCCCTGCAGGGTATTTAAGCAGTCACATATGGAAGTGTGGATATGCATGGAGACTGAAGTGCCTGAGTATTATCAAATATCGATGCTGTTTAGATGCGCGCTTACCATACATATTAAGGCTGCTTATAGCTGTAATGGCATGTGCAGATGTGTGTAGGTGTATCTGCACTCACTAAATATATTAAATTACCTTCACGAGCTTACATTACCTTCGAGCTGAATTAACTGCAAATGCATACAAACACCCATTGCGCCTGTATACGTGGAGGTTGGATAGTGGAGTTGTAGTTGATTTCCACGTAGATGAGTGTTTGGATTTTGTGTAGTAGTTAAAATCTTCGCTGTAATGTGCTCGTAAGTCGTCAAATAATCTTATTATCGCTTAAGTATCTAAGCAGCTAGACAAAATGTTTAAGCAGGCAAAACAAGGGGTGGCTGAGCAGCGGAATGTAGGTGCATATGTGGGTATTCTATGGGACTACTTCACTGATTTCATAGCTGTATATGAAATTAAAACGAGCAGGATAAGAAATATAAATGTGAGCGTGTTTAATGTAGATACATTTTAGTAGTTAACTGAATAATTTCATACTACATAGTAAAACTGCGAGAAGACTGGATTTTGAAACGCAAATATTTTCTCTTAAACTTCTTGAAAGATCGATCGGTTTATTTTTAAAACTAATTTAAGAAAAAATATTCAATAATTTTCAATAACACTGCGCGACCAAATTCGACGATAGACGATGGGTGGGTTCAGCGCAATAGATAGGGCAGTTTACTGGTGTGGCAGTTCCCGCTCGGATGCCCGACCCTAGTCATTCCGGTACCTAACCCAGTCTAAGCTTCAACACATAAATAAAACCATAACGTCAAGTGAAGACTTAGATGAGAAAGTAGGAGCTTTCGAAGCTTCGCTCACGGGCTTGAAGCTTCATGTTCCGCCCCATATGGCAAAATAACCCATCCTACCTGGAGGAATGAAGATTTAAGTCAACTAAGGATAGTATATCTCAGGGAGAAGATTACAGACACAATGCTTTCACCATCTCAACATGCCTACCTCAAAGGAAAATCCACAGAGGCAGCTCTTCATGAGGTTGTAGGTGCGATTGAGAGGAGCATAGAATACAAACAATACTCACTAGTCGCTTTTCTCGACATAGAGGGAGCGTTCAACAATGTTAGCACAAGATCCATAATCGAGGCTCTTAATATATTAGGCATAGACATAGGTCTCAGCGAATGGATAGAGAACATGCTTAAAGCTAGAATAATCATCGGTGAGGTAGGCAGCAGCACGGTAAAACGCTCTGTCAACAGGGGAACCCCTCAGGGAGGAGTCTTATCCCCTCTGCTGTGGTTACTAGTCGCTAACAACATCCTTACCAATTTCAACCGAAGGGGAATTAAAGTAGTGACGTACGCGGACGACATAGTGCTTATGGTCTCAGTTCCGGTAGTTCCGGCTGCCATGGGAATGTACTCCTATATAGGCAGTTAGGCGTTAAACGATGTTCATTGGTAGACTCTCATCATCTTCCTGAGCTCCTGACTCCCGAATGCCGTTATCGGAGGCCAATCACCACCTATTGCAGACGAAAAGCTTCAGCTGCCTTGCGATACTCGCGTAACTTTGGCTCAATTACCTCGACATATTTAGTATATGTCTGATATGTGTAGATACGAGGTGTGTTCAAAAAGTATCGCGAATTTTGAATTTTCGCAGGTTGACAGCTGCTTTGCTTGCACGTGTTTCGGCTTGTCTTCTATTTTTACCTATTCAAAAAGAGGGATCAAAGAACCTGTATCAAGTTTTGTGTGAACGAAATTAATTACGCGGATGCATTCCGAATTTGCCATTTATTTGACGAGACAGGATCAGTGAACATGGTAAACTATGCCCCAACGGCTTAAATTCATCGACCAACTGCACCTTACATGCATTTAAGCCAAGATTTTCGCCAAAACCTCATACTTAAAGTTCTACTCCCGAATAGATTAGCCTCAGTTCGATTAAATATTGCTAGTTGTGAATTACAAATTTTTCTCTCTTGCTAAAATCTTCACTGCAGACATTAACGAAACCCAGACGTGCTTATGTATGCACATAAAGCCATAGATAGATAGATATGTTATGTATGTATGTATGTATCTATGTATGCATGTATGTGTGCATTAATATTATAACAGCGTATGCAAATTTTCACATCCATTTACCAACTAACAATTTTGTCTACTTATTCGCATTTGACGGCGGTGGCTTTTATGAAAATTTGCCAAATTACAAATTCACCCGAAATCACAGCACCGCAATTTCCCGCATAAATTCCAAAACTATCAGCGGCATAACTGACATCCGCCAAAAGTTGGCTGTGCGCATAGACGTCGCTATAAATGTGACTACATCAAACTTGCATGCAGGCATATAAGTACATACACACACATACATTTATATGCATACATTCGCATGCACAATTGAACTCCACTTTCGTATGGCGGCATCATTAGCGCCTCAAAATGGAATCAACACTTGCGCTGTTTATGTGCGCGGCGCCATTTTCGGTTATGCGCGCACATCGCATGGCAGCGAATTTTCGAAACCAATCGAAACGCACTCAAATATGCAAATTTATCAATGCAAATTCAATAATCACAGATGCAATAATCACAGAGAGGTATGACGAGTACGCGCGCGCCATGGCAATTCGCTCAAATTCGGCGGCATCAGCGGCATGCAGCGCTTTGACTCAGGTGTTATAACAGCAGTAAATAATCGACCGTTATTTGCATGTAGTGGTTTGATTTTTGTTTGTTGTTGTTTTTTGTTTTTTTGTTTTGCCATTGAGGACAATGCTTGATGTGCCGCCTGTTGATTGATTGACTGATTGATTGATTGAGTGTTTGTTTGAATGAAAATTTTCGTAACCGAAAATTACTTTGCTCTGATTTGAGTAGTTCAATGGAGCCGCTGCGCCTTTGAAGAAAAACCGCTATGAATTTCGGTCGCTTTTGGTAGCGTCGGCGGAACTTTCCCTGCGCGACATCGGCGTCAATGTAATTATTACAACATTACTTACATACATCCATTATTTATTCACTAGCTTTTGACTTTGCTTGCGCACACATACTTATATATACATACTTATATGTGTGTGCATATTGAGCTCCTTTCCTTGCGCGCCACCAATTTGCATACTTATGCACATTCCAATAAAATTAACACCCTGCAAGTGTCTGCATTTTTCCACCTTTGCATTCTCATGCAATCAAAGTCATGTCGATAATTGCTGACATAAAATGAAATCATTTCAGCTTTGCTGCTCTTGAAGGCGCCACTCCTTAGTGTCGTTGTCCTTCAGCTGCGATGGCAATACCTTTGCGACACTTGACTCGCTACACAAATCGAATAAATCGAAGTCAATTCGATTTCGCAGCTTGTTGACGGACACTGGTAATATGGCGCTGGTATGGCATTCAGTCTTGGCGAAGCTGTAATTTTCGAACAGACTGTGGGTTTAGCGACGGTATTGAAGATATTTTTGAAAGTAAATTTTGGTATGTAGATTGAAAATCATTAAATTCCCATCAACGCGCTTGGGTATACTTAAATATATTTGCGAAGAGTGCAGACTTTCAACCTTGACTGAGGCTTCGCTTCAATATGAAAAAAAAATTGCGAAGTTGTCAAATACTTGGCGTTATACAAAACTTATTGCATGGTATATTAATTTTGCGTAAACTGATGTTGGATGGCATTCAAATGATTTATATTTTTGAAAGAATCACTGGAGTATTCGGACTACCATCGCTTTGGCGCCGACTCTTAGCTGGAAAAGGAGATAATGAGTTTGCTTTTTCATGATTCTTTTTCAGTTCAAAGCTAAGGACTTGTTAAAAAAACTCGTCAAATAGACAATTCAATTACGAAGAACTTCAGCCGTGACTGAATCAAATCCAGGCGACTTTTTAAGCTTAATTTTGCTTATTTCTTAACCAACTTCTTCTGATGTAAATGGAATAATATACGAGTATTCATCGTACTCCGCCGCAGCCGAATGGGTTGGTGCGTGATTACCATCCGGAATTCACAGATAGAACGTTGGTTCGAATCTCGCTGAAACCAAAATTAATAAAAACATTTTTCTAATAGCGGTCGCCCCTCGGCAGGCAATGGCAATCCTCCGAGTGTATTTCTGCCATGAAAAAGCTTCTCATAAAAATATCTGCCGTTCGGAGTCGGCTTGAAACTGTAGGTCCCTCCAATGTGTGGAACAACATCAAGACGCACACCACAAATAGGAGGAGGAGCTCGGCCGAACACCCAAAACGGGTGTAAGCGCCAATTTATATATATATATATATATATATATTCATCGTACACGGTTTCTTCATCAGTGTCTTCATTAGAGCTAACGATTTTTTCCAAACGCTCAGCAAGTATAGGGTTTTCCAATAACAGCTGTCATTTTTTGATATTTGACAAGTAGAAACTACGCCATTAATAAAAATGAAACGATACACGCTTAAACAACGCACTGAAATTATTAAAATTCACTATAAAAATGTTGAATATTTGGCAGAGACGGTTCGTGAAACTCGAACATTTTTGAGTCACGTGAAGCACCTTGTCGGACCGTAATGCAGAAATTGGTGAACAAATTCGAGCTGTTGGGGTAAGTTAATGATGTGGAGAATAAAACCCATGCACGTCGCTCAAGAACTGCCGAAAAAATTGCTGTTGTAGCCGAAAGTGTTGAAGAAAATCCAGGCCGTTTTTTGGAATTAGGCATTCCACAAACGTCATTACACCGTATTTTGCATAACGATTTGGGTCTTAAGGATTATAAAGTCCAGTTAACACAAGAACGCAAGCCTCCGGATCATGAACAACGTCGTGTCTTTGCTGATTGAGTCGTTGAAATACATGAAAATTACCCGTACTTCAATCGAAAAGTCATCTTGGGTGATGAGGCCCATTTCCACCTCGGCGTCTTCGTCAGCAAGCAAAATTGTCGGATCTGGAGCTCAGAAAATCCATGAGCTATTGTTGAAAAGCCTCTCCATCCTCAACGTGCGACTGTTTGGTGCGGTTTATGGTCCGACGGAGTCATTGGACCTTACTTTTTCGAAAATGAAGCTGGAGCAACAGTTACGGTGAATGGCTTGCGTTATCGAGAGATGATTAACAAGTTTTTGTGGTCGGAATTGGATGGTATTGATCTGGACAACGTTTATTTTCAACAAGCGACGAAAGCATTCATCTTTTACGGGAATAACACCTCTTATTGGAAAACCCTTTATATTCGCTTCATGCTCACTTGTCGTAGCCCAGTTTCTCTCGTCAATTTTAACAGGAGCGCTGTGTTGAATTGATCTATTGAAAAATTTAGTCGCTTTTCACAAGGATTGTGAGTTGTGGCTAGATTAAGAGACCTTTAAAATAATGTTAGTTCGGTTTCCCGATACTCTTCACGCTAAAGCTTCAGAAGAGCCCCAAGCAATATGGATCATTGTGTATCCGGGACAGCTTGGCGGTCCCATTTGGTAAAATGTTTTATAACAAGCAGAATTTTGCAAATCGCAAAGTCAATGAAAGCCCCTGAAAGTCCACGAATCGATTAAATTGGTGCCAACTTATATTAGCTACAAATTTATACTTATCATGCATCAGGCACAGTGTTGTCTTTAAGCCTGAGAAAGCATATAATTACTATCGTATAGTAGTTCAAATTCATTTTTATATCAACTGACGCGTTACAGTAAGTCCAAAATTTGCTTTCGTTACAAAGTGGGCTTCTTTAATGTTCCCCAGTTGTATGCGTTTTGTATGTCGTCTTTCAATAATAGCTTTCAAGGTCATGCTGTTTACAGGGATTTTTCTAAGCCTTTAGATAAAGTCTGCCACTCAACCTTAATCTCAAAATGAATTTTACTCTATTTTCCTTAGCAGCCTAGAAACAACTACAGCTACCAACTATTCCCAATGGTAAGCAACTAAAAAACTCACTAAGGCAACAATACATAAGCCTCCAATAAAAACAAATTCCAACACATGGGCAAGAACAAGCAAAGAGAAGGCTGAAACATTAGCTGACCACTTTAAAACAATATTTACAAATAGCATGCATAATAAAAACATTGAGCTGCCAAACGCAATTGAAAATGCAGACCACGCAATACAAAACACGAAAAAAGAAAAAATAAAATATTATATAAAGAAACTTAAAGACAAAAAGACACCGGGATATGACCGAATAAGCGGAAAAATACTAAATGATACTATAATAAACTACATTCGAGGCCTCTTCAACGGAATAATTAGGCTACAATACTTTCCAAAAGCATGGAAAGATGCACAAGTTATAGCGATCCCCAAGCCAAACAAGAACGCCACTGGGACTAGCTGATACAGACCAATTAGCTTGCTGAACATCCTCTCCAAACTGTTCGAGCAAATATTGCTTGACAGAGTTTACCCGATTCTAAAACAAAAAGACGTTATCCACTCACACCAGTTCGGTTTCCGAAAACAACATTCAACTGTGCTACAGATTCACAGAGTAGTAAACAAAATTACAGACGACTTCGACAAGAAGAATTATTGCATTGCCGTGTATTTGGACATCGCGAAAGCTTTTGACAGAGTATGGCACAAAGGACTTCTATATAAGCTGAAAAACATTTTACCACTTAACATATTCAATATCATTAAAAGCTACATGACTGATAGACACCTCTTCATAAAATACGACGATGATTGCTTTGAAATCTTGACGGCCACAGCTGGAGTACCTCAAGGAAGCGTACTGGGCCCCATACTATACTTAGTATACACAGCAGATATACCAACGCCAACTATTTACTCTAGGATCAATGATAGCTAAGTTTGCCGACGACACAGTCTTAATGTCAGCTAACAACAATGAAGAAGCAGCAACAAAAACACTGCAAGATACGCTATCAGCTACAACATAACGGTTTGAAAATTGAGGCATTGAGGTTAATAAAGACAAAACACAACATGTAATATATGGGAAGACAAAATCTGCAAGACAATCCAAATTATCGGAGAAGACATAGAAATATACTCAAGTGCAAAATATTTAGGCATCACGATTGGCTCAAAACTCACATGGAAACAAACATACTGAACAAGAGAAACGAGATGAAAAACAAATTCCGACAACTCTACTGGCTACTAGGAAAACAATCAACCCAAAGCTTATTTAATAAACAAATGATATATAAATCAATAATTAGACCGACGTGGACCTACGGACTAGAAATTTGGGGGACTGCCAGTAAATCAAACCTACAAATTATACAGAGAAGGCAATCTAAGATGCTAAGGACAATCACAAACGTAAATTCGTGCATAAGAAATGACGATATTCACCGCGACCTCGGCTTAGACACTGTCACTGAAACAGTAAAGGAGCAGCAGTAACATATCTTGAGACTATTAGAGTACAAAAACTATGAAACGAGACTGATACCGGAAATGGAACTTCAACCAAGAAGACTAAAGCACAAAACACCCACAGATCTTGCTCGTACTGTAACAATAAATTAAAAAATACAGGGTTGCCCATATTCGACGGACCCATCTGGCAACCCTGTATCTTTTGACAGAGACGTCAGATCGCTTAATGACATTGCGCGTTGGAAGCGTCAGTCCAAGCGGATTTTTACCATGGAACAGTACACGCCACGCAAGGCGCCCAAATTGTTGAAATTTACATTCAACAAATGAAGTCAATTGTGAAAATTCAACGTGTATATAAAAAATTAAATAATGTGAAAAGTACGCCTTCTAAAAATACCATTAAACGTTTGTACGAAAGGTTTTCGACTGGTGATGCTCTTTCTAATCCAAAGAGGCCAAATCAAAACCGACCAAGGCGATCGGATGAGAATATTGCTCTTGTACGGGCCAGGGCTGAGACGTCGCCAAGGACATCCCAAAATCGCCGTTCTCAGTAGTTGGACATTGCTCGGACCACTTTACAACGAATTATCCGCATTGATTTGCATTTATTCCCGTATAAGATTTAATTGACGCAAAGATTATTGCCTGCGGAAAAGCCTCGTCGATTGGATTGGGCCCAAAGAATCATCGATATGGCTGAATATGACGAGCAATTTTGGAACAAAATCATCATGTCCGATGAGGCTCATTTCTTATTGAATGGGACGGTAAACAAGCAAAATTGCCGTATTTACGTCACTGAAAATCCTCACGAAATTCAAGAGGTACCTCTTTACGACGAAAAAGTGACTGTTTGGTGCGGCGTTAGTGCGAAAACGATTATTTGGCCGTTTTTCTTCGAAAATGAAGATGGTCAAGCTGTTACCGTCAATCAGGAGCGTTATCGCGATATGATAACCACTTTTGTGATGCCAATTACGGCGCTCCACCACACACAGCTCGCACCACAATCGATTTTTTGAAGAAATTGTTCTCGTCGTTGATGTAGAAAAATGACGATTTTGACTGGCCACCGCGTTCGCCCGATTTATTGCCACCTGACTTCTTCTTGTGGGGATATTTAAAATCAAAGGTTTATATTAATAAGCCAAAGACCATAGAAGAGCTCAAGAACAACATCCGTGAGGAAATAGCCACTATTCCAGCCGAAATGTTAGCTAAAACTTTGGAACATGCTGCAAAACGGGCACAATAAGCCGTACAGGCTCAAGGCGGCCATTCGCGAGATATCATATTCAAAAAGAGATGTCAACAAATCTACTTGAATCAAATAAAATGATATCGTCGCATTATCGTTAAGATCAAAAAAATTGTGTTTTTCTTTGATTTAAAGAAAAAAAAAACACATGGGTCCGTCGAATATGGGCAACCCAGTAATAATAAAAAAATATAGAAAACTATGTTGTATTAGTAAAATTGGAACTAAATGCCACCAAAGACAATAATGTTCTCTTCCAAAGGGAAGGGACATTTTAATTCCAAACGCTAACACCAATTACTTATTTTTAGTATTAACAGATTGTAATTTATAACGGAAATAAAAAAAACTACTTTTTTTAAATAGATAAAGTCGCACCTTTTCAATTGTGAATGTGTTGTCGATAATGCATCTTCTTATCCTTTTACTGCCTCTTCCGGTGTCACTCAGAGCAGCATTTTGGGCCCTTTGTTCTTTGTAATTTTTTTAATGACATATCTGAGTGTTTCCATTTCGCTGAGTTTCTTTTATATGCAGACGACTTAAACATTTTCAAAACTGTACGAAACATATCTGATTCATACGATCTTCATGGTGAGAATCTACTTCAATTTAATAAAGGGCTTTCAAATAGAGGTGTTATTTTGATATTCAAAGAAAAATGCTATTTTTTAACATAAATGATCGGATGTTTATTCCATTATAAAGAGGAAGGTTTGCCTTAATAGTGGAAAATAACGTCAAGCAAATGACCACCACGACCACGCTTACAAGACAATATTCTTTTCATGAAATTTTCCATAACCGAATTGAAAAGTGGCTGCCCCACGTCCCCGATAGCCTCACAAATTCCATCTTCGAGATCTTGAATCGATCCTGGGCTGTTGGCGTAGATCTTCTCTTTCACGTGGCTGCAAAGAAAAAGTCACATTGTGTTAAATCACAAGATCTCGGTGGTCAATTGTGATCACCTCTTCGAGAGATAACACGGTCCGGAAACTTTTCCCGTAAAAGATCAATGGTTTCATTGTTTGTGTGGCACGTAGCGCCGACTTGTTGAAAATAAACGTAATCCAGATCAATACCATCCAATTCCGGCCATCAAAAATCGTTAATCATCTCTCAATAGCGCAATCCATTCTATCATAACATCTGTTATTGGAAAACCCTTTAGTTTAATTAAATTCTCTCATGTGTATTTTCAAAGCATTTAATCTCTACCTCATATCAGGTCAGTCCATAAGTTCGTGCGTTTTTTAAATATATCTTCCCAATGTTTAGGCACATTTTTAATTCCCTGCTCAAAAAATGTTTTTCCTTGGAGCCAAAATACGTTTCGATATCCCTTTTTATAGCTTCTTTTGAAGAGTCTTTCTTGTTACTCATATAGGACTGAAGTCCACGGAAAAGGTGATAATCACAAGGTGCAATATCCGGAGAGTATGGTGGATGCGGCATTAGCTCCCATCCGAGCTCGTTCAGCTTGCCTAATGTTTGCCTTGCGGTATGAGGTCTTGCGTTGTCGTGGTGAAACAAAACTTTGCGTCTATTCACTAAAGACGGTCGATTTTTGTTAAATGCCTCATTCAGGTTTGATAGCTGATGGGAATAATAATCAGCAGTTATCGTCTTTTTTGGTTTCAAAAGTTCATAATATCCCATATCCCACCAAATAGACAGGAGAATCTTATTGGGGTGAAGGCCATTTCTAGTGGTCGATTCTGGTGTTTCATCTTTATCTAATCATTGGAGTTTGCAAACAGGATTATTGTAAAGGACCCATTTTTCATCACCAGTAACGATACGGTTCAAAAAACTTTAATTTTCAAGCCGTTGCAGCAACTGAGAACACGCATTCACTCTCTGCTGAAAGTTGGCGACGGAAAGTCTATGCGGAACCCATTTTCTCAGCTTTGAAACCTTTCCCAACTGAACCAGGTGCATGTGAACTGTTCCATGCGATGAATTTAACCTCTGAGTTATCATATCGACTGTCAAATTTGGCTCAGCTTCCACGAGTTCGAGCAAGGCGTCGGAGTTAAAGACTTCGGGACGACCAGCGC
>JAYXIM010004248.1:0-26150 GCA_037575425.1 Anastrepha fraterculus | reverse complement strand
GGATATCAGCTTGACAAGACAGTCGGTGCTAAGTTCACGGAATGATCCGCATTTATGTACGGCCAAGAACTGTCACTCCAGCGGAATTATTCTTACATGTATTACATGTAGGAATATTTATGCTGTTACAATAACAACAATGTTAGCTTGAAAATTTGGTCAAGTTTCGGCTTTAATTGGATCGTCATAAACTTCGGTGAATCGATCGATTTTTGGTTATTTTTGAGTAAAAATCGAAGCCAAGAACAGAATTTAATAATCCCACTTCAAGAGATAATGAAAAGTAAACCACTTAGTAGCGCCATAAGTTCTGTTACAAGACTTTCAAAGTAGTGGGATTTTTAAAAAATATTTTAATGCAAACCAAGTTCAACTCAATTTGGTTTAAAATTCCAAGTGCTTAACATGGATTGGGTTAAAAGCAGAGAAAATCGTATCGCTTCTATATATTGCAAAAGTCAGATATTCAAGTTGTTTCACATTGCAAGTGTTTTATCTTGAGTATCTATATATGAATCGACCGCGCGGTCTGCTGTCCAAAATGAAAAGGGAAGTTAAACTCGAATCTCACATAGTGCAAGGCAACAATTTGAAAAGTGCGAGAGCACTCAAATACGGTACTTTTCCAGTTACTTCTCATTCTTACAACAGAGTTGCAACTACAGTATGGTGAGTTACAAAAATTAAATTATACAAATTGAAAGTATGTTGAATATGTTTAACAAGAAAAAGAATAATAATCATTAACAAGATAATAAGTAAACATATACTATATAGTAAAGATGCTAAACTATTCATAAGTTTTTAATAAATAAAATGGCAAGGTCAATACAAGAAGCAAACAATACGGCATCGAAGGATCAGAGGATTACCCCTCTCGGTATTTGTTATGGTTTGGTGCGGCATACTCCATAAAGGCGTATGAATTTTTTCCCAAAGAGGCATACAGACTCACGGAAAAGTGTTGGTTGGTTAGTTGAAGTTGTGATTCCCCAAGAATCCCAGAATCCGTACCATTTTGTTGTCACATCCTCGTTACCAACAAGTTATAGGATGATTTATTCTCGACTATATCCAGTTTGTGCACTTTAGAAACCTTATAAGGTTGTTTGCATCTTTGCGGGTCAGCTTTTCGAGCTTTTCTTAGGGCAGGGCATTCACAGAGAAAGTGGAAGATAGTTTATTTTTTCTCTGTTTGATTACAACTAATTGTAAGGGATGCCCATTTTGGCTGCCTACTCTGCCATGTACTAAAAGCCAATTATCACTGCCGTGAATATGCAGGCATCATTTCGTTTCATATTTGTTAATGTTGAGGTTCGTTAGTGGTTGTAGAGGGACCTTAACGTCCTGCAGACTCTGCAGGTTGCCTGATCCCTCCATCTACAATCCGCGATTCGTAGATATTCTGAGGAGCTTGCATTCTTGATTACACCGAGTGGTGTGAATACCGATTCTGCAAGAATGTTAATCATGACAGAATGCCCTCTTGCCAGTTCGTTCGCTTATTCGATTTTCTGATGTCCCGGGACCCAGATTAAGGTAACTTTATGGTTCACACTCAAGGTGGTAAGGTTATTTCTGCTTTGATCCGCCAGTTTATAGGTTGTTGTAGTGACATCTAGTGCCTGGTTTGCAGCTGGGCTATCCCAAAGGTTAACGATATTGCACTTAAAAGAGAAATCTGTGTTCAGTAGGCTACGAGCTTCCCCAATTGCAATTACTTCCGCCTAGAAGACTCTGCAAGCATTAGGAAGATGCACAGATGTTTCAATTTTAAGTCTGCTCCAACACCACAATCCATTTTTGAACTATCTTTGTAAACAGTAGTGTCAAAGTTGTTTAGGAAAAGTCCTTTACTTCATTATTTTCGAGATGGAATACGAGTGACAAAATTCCTATTGAATGCCAGCGTTTGAACGATGTAATCAGTCCTCCCCGAGGTAAACTGAGTTTGTCACATTAATAGACTGGCATGACCATCAGTTTTTTCCTTCCAGCGGCCAGCTTCATTTAACCTAAATGCACTCAAGGAGGATGGTTCCATGTGTAAAAGTCCACGCAAGTGGGGAAAGTTACTGATCGCCATTCACTTGGGAATGGCCAGGACGATTCTTTTACATATGGTTCAAGCAGCTCACAACGGCCGGGATTAGCCCACGTATCCTCTGGGTAGCTTCCGAACATCCGTTCGGGAGTGAGCTAACGTGAGAAGGCGAAACATTCCAGGATAGCTGGTTGTGCGTTGGGTTTGGGACCCGCCACTTAAAAATCGCCCCCAATGAAAAGTTTTAAAAAGCCTCGGATGAGACCTCCCTATACTGATGACGACCCCTGCAAACGAACTAAGGATTATGATTTGAGGGCATGCACCTGGAATGTCCGGTCCCTTAATGGGGAAGGTGCCTCTGCCCGGCTGGTTGATGTCCTCGTGAGAGTAAAGGCTGACATCACTGCCATCCAAGAGATGCGATGGACGGGGCAAGGAAAGAAAACCATAGGACCTTGCGACGTCTACTACAGCTGCCATGTAAAGGAGCGCAAATTCGGTGTCGGATTTGTTGTGGGAGAGAGACTTCGTCGCCAAGTACTGTCGTTCACTCCGGTGGACGAGCGTCTCGCAACAATCCGCATCAAAGCCCGTTTTTTCAACATATCGCTAATTTGCGCCCACGCCCCGACGGAAGAGAAGGACGATGCGACCAAAGATTCCTTCTATGAGCGCCTGGAACGTTCCTATGAGCGCTGCCCCCGCCACGACATAAAAATCGTGCTTGGCGACTTCAACGCCAGGGTGGGCAAGGAGGGAATTTTTGGTCCAACAGTCGGAAAATTCAGCCTGCACAACGAAACATCCGGTAACGGACAGAGGCTGATCGACTTCGCCGGGGCCCGAAACATGGTAGTCTGCAGCACCAGATTCCAGCATAAGAAGATTCACCAAGCCACCTGGCTGTCTCCTGATCGAAAAACGCGAAACCAGATCGATCATGTTGTGATAGATGGAAGACACGCTTCTAGTGTATTAGATGTACGTACGATCCGAGGACCCAACATCGACTCGGATCATTACCTTGTTGCAGCCAAGCTACGCACCCGCCTCTGTGCAGCAAAAAACGTACATCTACCTACGCAAAGAATGTTCGACATCGAAAAGCTGCAATCACAACAGACAGCCAGAAGATTCGCCACTCGACTCTCACTCCTGCTCTCGGAGAGCACTGCCCAACAATCCGGCATGCGCGAGCAATGGAGCAACATTTCTCGTTCCCTACGTACCGCCGCCGAAGAAGAAATCGGATTCCGGCGAGCCCGAAAAAACAACTGGTACGACGAGGAATGTCATGCTGCCGCAGAAAGAAAGGATGCCGCATATAGAGCCACGTTGCGATCGGGCGCAACGCGAGCCATGTGGGATCGCTACAGAGAGCTGAAAAAGGAAGAGAGACGTATTATCCGAAAGAAGAAACGAGAGGCCGAAATACGTGAGTGCGAAGAGCTTGAGATGCTGGCCAACAGGAACAATGCCCGAAAATTCTACCAGAAAGTTCGGCGGCTTACAGAAGGTTTCAAGACCGGGGCGTTTTCCTGTAAGAACAAAGACGGCGAACTGGTGACTGACGTACAGAGCAATCTTAAATTATGGAGGGAACACTTCTCGAACCTATTAAACAGTGACAGCTGCGCATGTCACCGAGAAAGTGAAGATCCCGACACCCCAATCGTTGACGACGGAATTGTCGTCCCGCTACCCGATCATGACGAGGTGAGAATAGCGATAATGCGGCTAAAGAACAACAAAGCCGCGGGCGCCGACGGACTGCCGGCTGAGCTATTCAAACATGGCGGCGAGGAGCTGGTAAGGTGCATGCATCAGCTCCTATGCAAAATATGGTCGGATGAAAGCATGCCTGCCCTGCCGATTGGAATTTAAGTGTGCTCTGCCCAATCCATAAGAAGGGCGATCCTGCAATTTGTGCCAATTACCGCGGGATTAGTCTTCTAAATATCGCCTATAAGGTTCTAGCGAGCGTATTGTGTGAAAGGCTGAAGCCCACCGTCAACCAACTGATTGGACCTTATCAGTGTGGCTTCAGACCTGGAAAGTCTACCATCGACCAAATATTCACAATACGCCAAATCTTGGAAAAGACCCATGAAAGGAGAATCGACACACACCATCTTTTCGTCGACTTCAAAGCTGCATTCGACAGTACGGAAAGGAGTTACCTGTATGCCGCGATGTCTGAATTTGGTATCCCTGCAAAACTAATACGGCTATGTAAGATGACGTTACTCAACACCAGCAGCGCCGTCAGAATTGGGAAGGACCTCTCCGAGCCGTTTGATACCAAACGAGGTTTCAGACAGGGTGACTCGCTGTCGTGTGACTTCTTTAACCTAATGTTGGAGAGCATCGTATGAGCCGCAGAACTTAATCGCTCAGGCACAATTTTTTATAAGAGCGTACAATTGCTGGCGTATGCCGATGATATTGACATCATCGGCCTTAACAACCGCGCTGTTAGTTCTGCCTTCTCCAAACTGGATAAAGAGGCAAAGCGAATGGGTTTGGTGGTGAACGAGGACAAAACGAAGTACCTCCTGTCTTCAAACAAACAGTCGGCGCACTCGCGTATCGGCACTGTAGACAGTTATAATTTCGAGGTTGTAAAAGACTTCGTTTATTTAGGAACCAGCATTAACACCGATAACAATGTCAGCCTTGAAATCCAACGTAGAATCTCTCTTGCCAACAAGTGCTACTTTGGACTAAGTAGGCAAATGATCGGTAAAGTCCTCCCTCGACGAACAAAACTAACACTCTACAAGGCTCTCATCATGCCCGTCCTAACGTATGGCGCAGAAGCTTGGACGATGACAACATCGGATGAAGCGACGCTTGGAGTGTTCGAGAGAAAGATTCTGCGTAAGATTTTTAGACCTTTGCACGTTGGCAACGGCGAATATCGCAGACGATGGAACGATGAGCTGTATGAGCTTTACGACGACATAGACATAGCGCAGCGAATAAAGATCCAGCGGCTACGTTGGCTGGGTCATGTCGTCCGAATGGATACAAACGCTCCGGCTTTGAAAGTATTCGATGCGGTACCAGCTGGTGGTAGCAGAGGAAGAGGGCGGCCTCCTCTGCGTTGGAAAGATCAGGTGGAGAAGGACTTGGCTTCACTTGGTGTGTCCAACTGGCGCCGGTTAGCACGAGAAAGAAACGACTGGCGCGCTTTGTTAAACTCGGCCAAAATCGCGTAAGCGGTTATAGCGCCAATTAAGAAGAAGAGAACTCAAGGTTACAATCGGAAAGGTGTACCAGGAGAATAAATTGGAAGTCGAGCTTAAGAATTTAGCAGGAACCCTTTTTAATGCAGCATACTGGCTATTTCAACAATTCTCTGAACCAGCACAAACAAGCTCAATGGTGGCTACGGCCGAATATTCGAGCTCTTATTTCTGCTGAACATTCACCATCGGACAGTCCAGATTTAAATCTTCTCGACTATGGCCGTAGTCGGAAGGCGAAAGCTCGCCAATGGAATTTTAGGAATCTCAAGCAAGCACTTCTTGCAGCAACGTCGTCCATATCTATGAACACCATACGTGCCAGTCCATTTAAATGGCGATAATTTAGAATATTGTTTACCGCTTACGAGTGGCATGAACGCTTCATAAGAGAGCGTGAGTCCAACGAGGAAAACATAGGTAGTGGCAGGCCGTCGACATCGGAAACAGATTTAAAAATAAAGTGAAAAAAACTGATCAATAATCGAATATTAACCAATAGGCAGCTGGCATAGGACTTGAACTAAGCTTATGGATCCGTTCAGGATATTGTAGTTAATGATTTCGGTTTTCCCCGTCTTGCTGCGATGTTGGTTTGAAAGGACTTCACTTTTCTTAGGAAAAATGGACGGCGTTAATATAGAGGAAGACATGATTTCCACGGCTGAATCAGATTAAACATTCATCAAACGCATCTTTACTGAAGACGAAGTATGAGTTTATGAGTGCGACACTCAATCTAGAAAGCAGGCGAGTGAGTGCAAAAAGGAATGAATCTGGCCCAAAAACCCATGTCATTTTCAGTCAAAAAAGAAAGCGCTGCTCACGGTTTTACGGATTGCAACGGTATTGTACACCAAGAATTTTCGGAAGAAGGTCAGAAAGGGCGTTTATGTGAAGCAATTCGCCAAAAAAGAAAGGATTTGTGGGAATAACTCGTGGATTTTGGACCATAATAACGCACCGTCGCGCAATACCATCATTATCCGTGAAGTTTTGACCAAAAACGAAACGAATACCAACCAACAGTCATCGAATTCACCTGTTATGGCTCTCTCCGTGTTTTTAATTTTTTTTTTTTTTTTTTTTTTTGTTTGATCGAATGAAAAACCACTACAGGGAACGAGTTTTAACTACCGCAAGGAAGCAATGGAAAAATCAAAGACGGCTCTGATGGCTATGCCGAAAATAGAGTTCCATGAATGTTTCGAGAGCTGGCAGAGGTGCGTTGCAGTTTATGGGGAGTATTTCGCAGGCGATAATATCACTTTTGAGGAATAAACTTCTATTTTGCATTTTCTGAATTTGAGAATTATGAGCTTTAAAAATCTCGAGTTGCCCCTCAACAGCTTACCCGCTTTAACATGCGTTATTCGAAATAGCTAATAAGATTTTTTCGTGGATTTTTTTGGGAAGGAAAGAAATATTCGATTGAAACGAAACATTCGGGTTTTTTTGTTATATATTTCAACAGTCTTCTCAAATTTTTTCATTAAAATATATGTCGTATTATACCTGGTACAAGCATTTTGCCGAGGCGCCTCGAGTGTGCATGTGTCGTGCGGCGGGAAAGATGCAGGTCGCAATTTTCATCTGAAACCGAAAACCCAAAAAAAAAAAAATTATTTTAGTATAGTACAGCTTCTAGTTAAACCAAGAAAATTAAACAAAAAAAGAGTAATTCATTTTTTTTTTTTAAAACAAATTCACTTTAGACTGTTTAAAAAGTGGGTTAATCATGAATTTCTTAAGGTTTTTTAGGTTCAAATAGAAGAAAATTTAATTCCGAATCCGACCGCTCGTACGCCTGCTCGACGCTTGCTCACAATTTCTTTTGTAACTCCGAAAATATTTTGAATTTGCTTCTGAAATTTTGAGGACACATTCTTGGATAGCTGGAGAAGACGTTCATGCAAAAAAAAATCGATTTTTTGAAGCCTCTAAAGCAGGCTCCCCCCTTAAGCAGCCACAAGTGACTTGTATCAAATGGCAACAAGACAGAAGTACTTTAGGGCATATCTATAGCTACGAGTATTAAAGTATTTGTGAAAACCAAAATAACTTTCTTACCAACGCAATAGAAATTCAATTATATGGTTTCATATTTTATTGTGACTAAACTTAAATGTGTTCGATAACAACAAAGTACCATAAAACTATTGAAAAAAAATTGTGGATATTTTTTCTCTAATTCAAGATTTTGTTTACTCGAAATGAAATGAAATATTATTGAATTTCTCAATTTCTATACAACGTGCAGCAATGATAGAGAATCTACAGTCTCAAAAGAGCATTTCCATGACTACGACTTTTTCGTTAAAAGTTAAATTAAGAAAAAATCTTATAATAGAATTCAGCTGGATAATATAATTTAGGGATACTATTTCAGCTTTGGGAGATTGCGAGGCGACTTGCACAAAAGAGAAAGTGGGAATTTACATAACAAAAGGTGTGTGGTGTGCTAAATTTAGCTCTTGCTTTTGTATCAGTTATTTATTTTTCCTTTTTGTATCACTGAGCAACCGAATGTATATTTCGTTTTGGAAATATATCACTCAGCAGTTTTTACTCTCCTTTGTTGTACCCAGTTTCGTTGCTTACTCATAGTAAAGTTGAAATCTTATGTGGAAGGGAGAGGGTTTGTATGTAAATACCTGTTATTGCTGAAACTGTTAGTTACTACGAGTATTCTACTTCAAATGATAGATTAACTTTGAAGAATTAACTTAAATAGCAATAAACCATGGCTTAGAGTGAAAGAATGTTAACAGGGCGATGCTAATGGGTAGCTCAGTAAAATTTACCGATTATTGTCACTAGGCCTCTTCTTTAGGCACGTGGCGAAGCAACTGGTCTAAATAAACATATCTCGGCAACGCTTGCTTTGATAAGAAAATTTTTAATTAAGCGAGCCGAGCAGAAAAGTGGTGAATAGAAGAGGCCTTGTACTTCTGATATTGGTCTAATATGCGAACAATTTAACGTACCTCGACTATTTTAAATTCAGTCAGCATAATTGAGGTGCTTCGCTATTTCCTCTTGTTCATTTCCTTCGCTAACCACCTGCTTGACAGCAAAATTTGGCAGGTTTGTGAAAACATCTGCATTAGTTAGGCTAGCTAAGACAATTGTGGAAAACGAAAGCGTGTTTGTTTGCTTCTAGTTTTATAAGAAGCCACTTTTTAGAACAAATTCATATTGCGGGTAATAAATGGGTTATCCGAGTAGAGCTTTATTAAAAATGTGCCACGATCCAATTAAATTTTATCTTCTAGAATAATTTTAATTCATATTTTCACTACTAATTTCACATGAACTTAATGTGCTTCGCAAAGTGGCATATAACTCCAAGTTTAACGAGGGGGTCCAATTAATATCCGCGTTAGAAATGGAGTAACCATTTTTAAAATTTTTTTTTTCAACATAGTCACCTTTTAGAAAGATACTCTTCTCTCAACGCTCCAGCCATGTTTTTAACCCCTCCAAAAAATTGGATTTGCCGAACTCCCAAAAGCACGCCTCTGTCTCGGCGATGGCTTCCTCGTTTGAACTTCCTTGTTTTCCTGCGAGCCATTTCTTCATGTTAGGGAACAAAAAAAGTCGGAGGGAGCCAGATCGAATGTATGTATATGGGCCACACCGCCGCAACTCATGCAGTTTGCACTTCAATTTATTGTGAAAACGGTCCAATAACGCACTGCAGTATTGTCCAGTGATCGTTCTTCCTTTTCTAAAAAATCCATGAGGATGACGCCATTCGCATCCCAAAAAATCATCGCCATTACCTTTCCGGCCGATGGGACTGTTTTCGTCTTCTTTGGAGCAGATTAATCGGAAGAAATCCATTGCTAAGTTTCTGGTGGGTAATGATGAATCCAAGTTTCACCAACGGTGACAAATCGAGGCAAAAATTCTTGCGGATCACGCTTTGCCGCAATTGCTGCAAACACTGCTTCGAAATTAATAGCCGCATCCGCTTGTTGTTGCTTGAAAGCAATGGTGGCACCCATCGGGATGGGAATTTGTTCCTCGGCAACACACCGATGGCCTCTGTTACTTCTTCTTCTTAGAAGATATTAATTGACGTTCCGGTTGACATACACATGGCCTCTGTTACTTCACGCACTTTCGTTCGTCGATCAGCGAGAATCATATCGTAGACTTTTTGAATAATTCCCTCGGTAACCACGTCTGGAGTCTTTGTCGCTCCTCATTAAAAGCGGATTTTCGCCCACGTTTAAATTCGTTGAACCAATAATTAATTGTGGTCATAGATGGCGAAACGTCCCCATAGACAGCATCCAACTTTGCTTTTATCTCCTCGCATTTTCCCCACCCAGAAACAAAAAGCGAATTTCCGAACAGTGCTGCTCTTTTTCCATCTTAGCGAAAATCACGAAACACGTCTTACTCGAATAGCTGCCGAATTCAAACTAACCTATCAATCAGTCTGAAATTTATTTTGTCGTCCCTTGGTAGATGGCGCACACGATGGTAATGCCAACTTCCCTCAGGAACGCCATCTGTCATCAAACACAGGTACTCATTGCACCGCCCTCGTATTAAAAAAAAATGTTTTTATTATTCGATTAAATTAAACTGGATCAAAAAAATTAAGTCTTTTTCCATAAATATTGTATTGCAAAATTGTTTCTTAACACAAATTCGATTATCTCACTCGCAGTTGACCTTTCGAGGTAAACATCCATTTACGTAAGTGGGGTGCCAGTGGTCTAGAGCTCGAAAATTGAGGGCGTTTTCAGGAACTGTTTTTACAATAAAAAAATGGAAATCGATATTTAAACTTTTTAGGTTTTCTATTTAACTTCTTTTTCATACAAAAATTAAAAAAAACAATTTTTTTTTTAATTTGCGCTGAAGTTGACTCTCCCAAAAAATCGGACCTGGACGGCGTTGTCCATTTTGGCTCTTCTGTTTATCTGAAACACAAAAACCAAAAAAATGATTAATCAGGTTGACTGTAGCTATGTGACAAAGTGGCGCGGTTTTGAATTTCGCACTCTAAAAATCGTTTTTTTTTTTCAGGTTTTTAATAAAAACAAAAATACGTAATAATTGAAATAATAATATGATTCTGTGAACAACATTTTAAAATTTCAGACGATTTGGTTGATTAGTTTTGTTTTTTTGACAACACCATGCCGAATTTAGTTTTGATTTTATTGAGTTTAAAGTTTTGAGAGTGGATAATGCGACCATTGATGCCGCCGCGTAATGACGCTACTTGCTAAAACGGCTGTGGAACCAAAAAACCTCGGAATATCCTTCCAAATATTTGGCATTATATTTCTAAGAGCCTATACTTTCAAAATATAAAAAAAAAATCAATGTTTTGAAAGTTCTAGACCACCGGGACCCCTTAAGATGAATTAGGAACGCACGCATTCAGGTCGGTACTAAACAGCCGTTTTGGTTAAAATTAATTGAAAGCGACTCATAACTAATTGCATTTACTCATAGTTTCAATATTCAATATTTACACAAGAAGGCGCACTGATTATTACAGAATTTGTTGGGATGAAATTAATGAGAGGAAGTTGAGCATCTGAAGTGAATCACCACTTTAAGAGCATTTGACTTCAAATATCTATAGGATCAGGTTCACAATGTACTGTATTTTACTGAATGCTTTAACCCTTTACACAGGGTGCCAAAAAATAAGTGTATACAACATTTTTTAATGAAAAGAATTTATCATTTATAGTAGCTCAAAACAAATTGTGAAATTTTAATAAACAAAGTTTGAGTAACATTATATTCATGAGCCAGTTTCGAAGTGGCCACCTTTAGCACGAATACCCAAGCTCAAACGTTTCAAAAAATGTTGGGCTATAGGCCGTAGTTCGTCTACCATTATGCCATCCCACTCTCGGTGCAACGCTTGCTTCAGGAACTCCAAAGTTTTGTGGCGTTTTGCACAGGCCCTTCCTTCCAAACTCGATCATACGCTGTAATCTAGCGGATTCAGATCCGGTGAGTAGGGTGGCCATTCTTGGAAAGTAATGAAAGAAAGGGAATTGGCTCATGGGTTGTTTTTGCTCTGAGGGCTGGTGTCGAGTCCTGTTGAAACGTCCACTGAGGTTCAGGGGCTTCTGTAGACCAATTTCTGTCGTTTTGATGATTGTGAGCTTGTTCAACGGTAAACAGCTTCTCACCCGTAAAGACGATTTTTTCCCAGCCGGTTGGAGCGAGCGACATCTTACGAGTCTTACTTTCTTGTTTTCATCCGTGAACAGCTGGCTTTTTTGTAGTTTATAAGGCTTAAGTCCAAGTTTTTTTTTTTTTTTTGCTATAAGGCGAACTGATTCACGATTGATGCCTGTCTCGCGAGCAATTTTCTTCATCGAGTGCACACAATTTCGTTGAACTCTTTTTTTGATGATTTTTCGGTTGTTGGAAGTGTTAACAGTTCGTTTCCTTCCTCTTAAATCGTTTAATTGCACGAGAAACCAATGAACGTGCAATTCCAAGCTTCCGTGCTATCTCATGTGGCGTGTTCCTAGCTGATGCAGGGCTATAATAGCTGAGCGACTACTTGACATCGTTACACAAAGTATTTAGAAAGAGCTGGAACAGAAACGAATACTTTTTTTTTGTGCTGCAGAACACACACAACAATCACAAAATAAGAGCATTCGCTAACAAAATTTTACATTCATCTAATTGCACAGAGAAGTTTGTATACAGTTATTTTTTGTCACCCTGTAGCCCAAGATAGTACAAGTATAAAAATCCTATGAAAAGCGACAATTCATAGGTTCCAGAAATATTAATATTTAGTTAAACATTCACTTACGTCGGTAGTTAGGAAGCTGGAAGTGGTAGTCGGTCTTTAAACAATCTCACTTAGATACCACAGATTCACTTACCTAAATATGTCCAACTTTAAAATCTCCCAACTCCTCATTTACTTAACAAACCATCTTAAAGAGTCACACATCCGTTATCATTAAGTGAGTTAAGCCTTTCTATTTTCCTTGTAATTTCCTCATGTCCACAGATACACCTGTATGCAAGCATTTGGATCGTGTCATACTAATTGGCGCCTCAAAGGATGAAACTGTCGAAGTCACGTGTGAAATACAGGCAGATCCGCCCCCCAGGTAAGTGTAGCAACCACAGTGACAATGCAATAATCAAACATAGTGTAACCCGTTCATCAACGCCAGCTTTGAGTAAAATAAGATGGACGAGTAGTGTGGAATAGCGGCAAGAACAGCTAAATAGGCACAACAATCATAGAAATTAGCAAAAATATTTGTCAGTATCAAAGCAACCTCTCCACATCCTGTATTGTAGACAGCTAAAGACATGTTAGAAGCAGAGGGGCGAAGGTAATGTGTAGAACAAAAGTAAAGGAGACATAGTGACAACGGAAAAGGCGGCAATCGCACCTGCACGAGTGTTGAGTGTGAAACTTTTGTTTCCTGCTCGTTACGATGGCAGCCTAACTTTGTCTAATTAAGGTCTACATACGTTTGCACATACATATGCACTTATTGTACTTACATACTGTGCATGTAGGTGTGTGCGCACACGTACTTGCCCCGATGCTGTCGACGTTGTCGTTTGTCGTTTGTGTGCGCACAAATAGAGAGCGCAGAGGAGTAATAGTCGGAAACAAATAGTAATTAATTTTCGCTGTCCAATTGCTTTGCCGCACACAAATAAAAGTTGTAGCCGAGTGTATGCGTCAACCGAACATTTCTCCACTCGGGTTCAATTGTTATTTGAGATATGTTGCGGCGCACTGGTGCGAAAGGATGAGGGAGTCATATAGCTCATTCATCATTTGTAATTGGGTGCAGACATTTTGGGTGCGTAGTGTCAAAATGAAGTATAACTAGGTAATTCGTCAAAATGTGCACTGAGAGGGGCAAGCAAGTGGAGGAGATGCGGTGCCATACGTGTAGTGAGTTGGCAGGCAGTGTAGACACCATATTTTTCAAAGGTTTTTGGATATGTAAAGCTGTGCATACCTGCATATCCGTAATTTGGGTTGCAAATGTAGGCACTTAATTCTATAAAATGCAAACGTATTTGGTCATCTATTCCCTTTATAGGTATATAAATTAAATTTAGTTGTTATTAGCTTATGACATAAATTAATTAGCTGAGGTGTTACTTGGACATTAAGCAGGAGCTATAATATTTTATGACATACTTTTGTACAAATCTCGGCCATTAATCTTAATTACCGACGTCAGGCGTGAAGTAAAATGAAACAAATATTAGATGTTTTATGCAAAATTCATACTTTATAAAATACTAAATTTGTATCAAATTTCTTACAGGACCTTTCGTTGGAAATTTAACAATTCCGGTGAGACTTTGGACGTTGGCAGTGAACGTTTTAGTGTGAATGACAGCAGAAGTATTCTGAAATACACACCGGTATCCGATCAGGTACTTCGACACTAATTATATTTCCTTCCAATTTTCATACTGATAGCTCATTAGCATTCAAATTCTTAACTGTCAGGCTCGCACTCTTGCGGAGTGAAATGATAAATGAACATTGCACTTGAGCATTTAAATTGGAGATTCTTAATTATTATTATTTATTATTTTGAAAATACTTTCCGGTTCACTCGATAAGAGGCAATATTTTTTATGAAAGAAAATGGTTATTAAAGCAAGCGTATTTGATCTAGTAATCCAAGGCTTTCTGATAATTCAAGTGAAGACTGTACTTTGCTCGAAAATAAACAAGCATGAGCAGCTGTAATAATTTGATTGAGTTATTGGTTCATTTAAATAAAGGCACTAACCCAAGGCGAATCAATTAAAGGTAGTATCAGCAAATCAGCTGATTGGTTTTTTTTCTCTCTCGCCATATCCATGTCGCTGTTAGCAAAGAATGAAACCGGGCGAATTCATTCTTTGTTTTCTTACTTACTGTTTCTTACTTTGCTGTGACAATCAAACGTATAAAACATTGTTGTTGGTTTGGTGCCACCACCTTTAATGAATGTGCCGTGCACTAACCAAAGCAAAAAGAATAATAAATATGGGAAGTTTTTTATTTATTATTTAAAATATTATTTGAATTATTTTTAATACTAATTTATAAACTACTTCGTAAATACGTTGATGAATGGATTTGTAGAAATTCTCCGATAGATTAATCAAATTTCAGACCAAGCCGGTTTCATGATTCGAATTAAAGAATTTTTGGTGTAAACGGTTGCCCATTCTCTTGGTTGCCTTACGACGAAGCTGTATCCAATGATTTTCTATGGTGTTCAGATTTAGGGAATACAACATTTTGGGACGCAATCCAAGTTTTGACCACACTTTAATTGTGTACAGGTGCATTATCCTGTTAAATTATCCAATTAGGAGGGCCAAATGTTATATGAATTTCGGAAAAAAATTATTCCAAAAAGTTGTTACAGCTGTTTCCCGTCATTTTGTAGTCTAAAATTTTTAATTCGAACGCGCCATGGTACGATATTGCTCCCCATATCATAACGCCACCTTCACGGTGGTACCTATCAAGTATCTCACCACCACTCAAGTACCTTTCATCATTTCTTAAGCCACGAAATTAATAATTTTATCCATGCGGCTTATCCAGATGGAACTTCTTTTCGTCACTAAATACTACTTTTTTCTATTCAGGTGGTCCCTTGCAAAATCGAGGCGGCGTTCTTTGCGAAATTTATTCAAATTTAGTTTTTTTTTTGTAATTTTTGTTTGCTTCAGATGTGGCTATTCTAACCCTTCGAATGGTGGATTTGCTGGCTGTAATATTTGACATTTCTTTAATTTTTGCAGTTGAAAGGGCGGAATTTGATGCAATTCTGAGGATTTTGGGGGTTTCCTTCGGTGTTAAGCCCATCGCAGTTCTGCCTTTGTAGTTCTTACCATAGCAGGCACCTTGTTTCACGTAAAGATCCAGAACATTTGGACTTCAACCAATCTTTCCGGCAATTTGGCAACATATCGATTTGTCCTCCTTCCCTCTGCTTTCTCATTTTATAGAAATTAAGCAGTTTTCAACCAAACACAATGAGTACTTATAAAGCGATCACATTTCACAGCTTTAATACTCAAATAATGTAGGAAAACTGAGTGCCTCCAACCAAGTGAACCGGACTGTAACCGCAATGTTCGGAAATTTACCGCTTTCGACTAAGCGAATCAACTCTTCCGCTCTCTCAAGTCGGACTTGTTACTACGCTTCCGCACGCCTGTAGACAATACTTTGGATTGTCGTTTAGCCAGCCATTTTAGTCCGGTCTTTCGAGTGCCGGACCCGTACAGAGAAAGAGCATCGTCGTTTATCTTGGAAACTTAACTTAATTTACAAAATTCTCAGATATCTTCTACAGTACTTATGCGAAAGCCTCTCATTCAATTTGTGGTGCGCAACTTGGTTGTTCCACAAATGGGTGACTCTAAAGTTTTATATCATTTCCAAATGGCAGATAGTTTTATTCTCACAAGCCCCCTGCTGGCTGAAATACATTCGAGTGTTTAGTTTGAAATACTGTTAAATGAGGTTAAAAAAACTGTGTGATATTTTATGCGCAGTGAGGACTGTATCTTGGACTTTATATGTTACGCTATCTGTTGGACTCTCAACTCAACTGCAGTCCTCACTGCGATGAAAAAGTGGAACAACGGACCCCTGCTGCCTTTTAAGTGCTCAGTTTGGATCGAATGCAGTTCAAATTTGGACTTAAAATCAAATTGCCAGAATTCAATATGATAAGTCCAAGAAAAACTTTTGAAATATTGAAGACCTCATAATGGCGAAAACACCCTTGGCCGCGAACTATTGTAGAAATGCCGAGAAACATCCAAAAGTTTCGATTTAAGTGAGTTAAGTGGCGCTGAAGTTCACCAACGCCGTTTCAAAAAAATGCGAATGGCATAGTTGAATTGGTGCAAATTATTTGTATACCCTCGCACTTGTGCACAAGGGTATATTTTTGTACGTTTTTTGGAATGGGTTTTTCGATAATTTTGGTCGTGCATTATTTTTTAACTTCGACTTTTCAATTTTCGCCTCATCATGTATAGTTGACCCAACATTCCTTCTTCGAGAAGCCAATGCATGAACGAAGAGTTACAGGTCGCTGAGAATTGTGCAGTGGTAGCTTCACTGATACATTACATTTTTTTTTCAAAAGTGGTACTGAAGACATCGACTTCTTTCCGGCTTAAATTGTGGGCATGGGTTGGTAAAAGTTTTTGTTTTCAGCAAAATATTGCTGTGCACCATGGCACATCAACCAATTGGTGTTTGCGTGCATTGGCTTTCGTTTACGGTTCCTGTTTAGCAATTTGGCTTGAGTCGACGTATTTCTTTTTTCTTGTGCCTTGTCTCCTTGGAAAACCAAAAAAAATCAAGACACCTAAGCTGAATATTTGTCATGCCTCAATGAGATAGATCTAACAGCCATTGTCAAGGTCTTAATGGTAAAAGTCTAAATGGTTGGGCTGCATGCGAAGCGAACCGAGGTGGCTAAATGAATGAAGTCGCCGAAAAAACTCGTATTTAAATGATCGTAAACAAATAGGTATTTGGACTACCCTTCAAAGGAATGGGGATACTTTATTAAAATAAGTATGTGAACTATAAACGTAACACATGCATACATATGCACATAAGTATGATACATATATCCGCACATATAAGGAGAAAAAATGAATCTCCTCCTCATTCTAGGCTAACACAATTTCTCATTTGTTCAGAATTTCAAAATTGTATTGCCTGCAAAAAAGCTTACGAAATGTCTGCTTTGAGTTTTCATCTTATGTTTGTATGTATGCTTTTAGGATTATGGCACACTATCCTGCTGGGCGTCTAATGAAGTTGGTACACAAAATCAACCTTGCCTTTTCCAAGTCGTGCTGGCTGGTAAGTAAAAAAGTCTACATATGTACATGTAAAGTCGTATGCACATATAAAGGGTATATCATTAAGGTCACTTTTAACACAGTTTGCAATGGGCTTAAAATGTAATTTTTTTTTTTTTATATTAAGTACGCAACTAAGTTCTCGCTGTTTGTCAATAGATGCCGCCAGCAGTGTGTGTTAGTCGGTTCTAACATAACCTAACGTCGTAAACCAAGCTTCGACATATGGTAAACAAATTGTTGCGACACATTAGTGATTTTGTTTTGGTATCATATACTTTTGGTTTTGTGAAAATGTCTGATTTTGTGCCGAATAACCATCATTTTCGGTTGCGAATAACCATCAAGTGTTGATTTTCCTCTTTCATTCGGAAAAAACGGCGGCTGAAGCGCATCGAGTGCTATAAAAAGTTTATGGAGATACTGCTTTCAGTGAAACAACGTGCCGAAATAGGTTCCGTCGCTTCAAAGACGGTGATTTTATTGTTGACAACCGTCCGCGGGAAGGCAGGCCAAAACCCTTCGAAGACGCTGAATTGGAGGCATTGCTCAATGAGGATCCGCGTCAAACACAAGAAGAACTTGCTGCAGTATTAGGAGTTACCCGCCAATCCATTTCCAAGCGATTGTATGCTTTGGGAATGATTCAGAAACAGAGGACTTGGGTTCCTTATGAATTAAAACCAAGGGATGTTGAACGTAATTTTTTCACCTGTGAACAACTGCTCCAGCGGCAAAAAGAAAGGGTTTTCTTCATCGCATCGTGACGGGTGATGAAAAATGGATTCATTACAACAATCCAAAGAAAAGAAAGTCATGGAGACTGCCCGGTCATGCTTCTACGTCGTCGCCTCAGCCGAATATTCACGCTGCGAAGGTTATGCTATGTATTTGGTGGGACCAAGTTGGTGTTATTTATTATGAACTGTTAAAACCAAACGTCACTGTGGATCGGTATCGATTTCCATTCATGCCAATGAGCCGAGCACTGCGCGAGAAGCGGCCGCAATACGCGGAGAGGCCTCACGTTTCCAAACCCGTTAAAACCTAGCTGGAAACACTGAAATGGGAAATCCTACCCCACCCTCCATATTCTCCATATATTGCGCCGTCCGATTATCACCTGTTCCGATCGATGGCACATGGTGTAGCTGACCAGCTGTTCCATTCATATTATATGAAGACATCAAAAAATGGCCTAATCCGTGGATAGCCTTTCAAAATAAAGTTGTATTTTCATCAAAAAAAACAGCGAGAACTTAGTTGCATACCTACTAATAGAGGGTATATGTGAAGGTTATAAATGGATCACAATATCCGATAAATGGCCTCTTCGTAGAGTCGCAAAAAATTAATTTCCGTTTAAGTTTCATTTCTGATAATTAGATTGCTCGCTATACATCAACCAGAATTCCGAGCAAAAGAAAGTAGAGGAAATACTAACTCTGCCTGGCAGTGCAACCCTCTGTACAGATGATTTCACGCTTTATAGTTAGTTACCCGCTATTCTCACAAAACTCACCTCGAGCATCATATCACCACAGCATTTGATCTAGGCTATGCTTTCAGCGACTCGGGAAGCTGTATGAAACTCGCAATCGAACTTCTAAGAAGATATGATTTCATTTTTAGTGATATTCAAGCTAAAATGGGAGTTCGATTCTCGATAAAGATTATTTCTACACTTGTGCTCAGTTTTTCAGGGCTTAGCACAACAGAAAGTGCATGACAAATGAATTTGCAAGGCAAGGTACGACCAAATAGAAAACATTTCGGTATACCGTAAACCATTTGCACTCTGATTTTTAAATAATGTTGCTTCAGAAATGTAGTTAAATTATGAAACCCAAGTATGGCTTATCGGGTTTATGAAAACACGTGGTAGAAATGTTAATTTGAGAAGGCAGAGTGTATTCAGCTACTGTTTTTTTAGACTCACAGGTATTTGTCTAACAAGAAAACATGCAGTAAGGCAAAGCGTGCCTATCCAAAAAAGCTGCAGAAATACGAAAAGAAAAAATATTCTTCAAATCTGCACTATTATGTGTAAAAATAGGCTACGTTGCCTGGAGTCACCTTTTCTAGCTGACCTAAAGCAAGTAGTGGCATACGTTAATTTTTGGCTCAATTGTGAAGCTATTTACAGCGGCAGAAACTCCACCCGACTTATGGACCTCAATTCTTTTAAAAACAGCTTATAAGGTTGCAAGCAACAATTTTTACAAATTTCTTTCACAAGTCAACTTTAGCGAATTTCAGTATAATTCAGTTTTTATTAATTCTTCTTAAATATTAATATATAAGTCGCTTCTCATTTTTTCTCATTCTCATTTTTGTGCTCTCTTTCAGCTCTTCCCAATTCCGTTACGAATTGCTCTATCGTAAACCGCACTGATGTGAGCGTCGATATTCAATGCATACCCGGCTATGACGGCGGACTGCCTCAGATTTTTGTTCTCGAGATGTTCTCTGCACGCACAGGACTGACAAGGTAAATAAAAGAAGTATACGTTTCAACATCATGATTAAAAATATTACAATTTGATAAATCTGATCCACATACATATGTACGCATATACTGATTAATATCTATATGTACAAATACGAATGCATGTAGAAGATGCTCACAAATAAAGAATGACTCCGACTAACAGGCCTGTCACAATGGTCTCGTTGCGGCGAATGTTGCGAACGAATTTGACTGAAAGCAAAATAGATTAATACATGGGCTGAAAAGTCCCGGGCCTAATCCATAGATGGCACTAGTTTTATTGCATTCACCGCTTTTTCAGTTAGAACTAATCTTAAGGGGACAGATACCTGTAAACGGCCATATTTTCCCTGATTTTCATTAAAATTATTTAAAATGAAGAAGTCAATACATTTTTTTCGAAATTGGCATACAGTTTATTTATACGCGGATTAAATACTTAAAATGCTTTTGAGAAAAATGCGTCTATAGTTTGAATACAACGTAACTTTGCCTCTCGCAGCTCTGAAAAGCAAAGAATAGAGTCGTCACAGATGACAATCTATAATATAAGAAATACTTAAATTTATGTTCTAAAATTTTGTTGGCATATTCTTTAAGGATTATATTAGCATTTTTCGAAATTTCACAGGTGTCTGTCCCCTTAAAAAGGCAGCCGTTCAAATTTCATGATATTCTATTCATTAGTTCGTGAGTTATTGTGCTAAGAGTGACGTTTTTTGTTATTTTCAAAACAATGGATCAAAAAGAATTTCGTGTTCTAATTTTACACTGCTCCATGATGGGGAAAAATTCCGCTGAAGTAAAGCAATGCCTTGAAAAGTGCTATGGTGACTCCACTCCATCAAAAACAGCAATAAACCTATGGTTTGCTGACTTCAAACGTGGTTGTAGGGACACTGATGATCCACTGATGCACCAGGCAGTACACGTCTAAATGAGGCGGTAACACCAGAAAGCATAAAAAGAATCCACGAAATCGTATTGAATGATCGAAAAGTGAAGTCGCGTGAGTTAGCTGGTATCGTAAAAGTATCAAAAGAACTTCGTTGGCTTTATATTGCATGAGCATTTAACTATGAAGGAGCTCTGTTCAAAGTGGGTGCCGCATTTACCCACTGTTGACCAAAAACATGATGGTTGATGGTTGATGGTTATGAGAAGTGACAAAACAACATGAATTGAACTGCGAATTGCTCCCACATCCACCGTTATCGCCAGATTTGGCTCCGAGCGCCTACTGTCTGTTCGCAGACCAAAAAAAAATGCTCACCAGTAAGAAATTTCGCTCAGGTGAAGAGGTTATCGCTGTAACTGAGGCCTATTTTGAGGCAAGAGATAAATTGTTCTACAAAAGTGGTATTGAAATGCTAGAGCGACGCTAAAATGATTCCGATGTGCTTAAGGGAATTAATGGCTGTACAACTAATTAATTTCGTATTCCATCCCAAAAACACTTCTCATCTCTTGCGCCGAGAAAGTCATCAAGCCATTTTTTAATACCTTCAACATTGGTGAATCGTATTCCAGAAAGGTGATTCTGCATCGACCGAAACAAGTGGTAATCAGAAGCTATGTCTGGGCTATAAGGCGGGTGAGGTAGAATTTCCCATTCGACATTTTCCAAATCAAATTTGACCGGTACTGCAACATGTGGCCGAGCATTGTCATGATGGAAAATCAATTTCTCGTGTCTGGTCGCCCATTCTGGCCGTTTTTCGGCTATTGTTTGCTTCAAACGTAACAGAAGTGTAAGCGCCAATTATTTATTTTTTTTTTTTTTTTATCGTAATGAATCCACTTTTCATCGCCAGTGACAATACGATGCAAAAACGATTTATTTTTGTGGCGATTGAGCAGCATTTCAGACATGCAAAATCGTCACTCAACGTCTCTCGGCTTCAATTCGTGTGGCACCCAATTTCCTTGTTTGTGAATGTATCCGGCTGCTTTTAAACGTTTAGAAATGGCTTGTTGAGTGACTTCCAATGTTTCTCCAAGTTCTTCTTGAGTTTGACATGGATCTTGATGGAGTAATGCCTCCAATTCTTCGACTTCAAACTTTTTTGATGGACCTGATCGCTCTTTGTCTTCTATGTCAAAATCACCACTTTTAAATCGTGCAAACCACTGCTGACATACTCTAACCTCTGGAGCATATTCAGGATAAGCTTATGAGAGTTAACGATGTGCTTCTGTTGCACTTTTCTTTAAATTGAAGAAGAAAAGCAAACCTCCCCGCAAATGCTGTTTTGTTGGAACGTAATTTGACATTTTGACTGTAATAAAAAAATTGTGTGTTTCCTAATATTCACTGTGGCATATCAAATTTACTTGATTTTTTGGCGTGCTTTAACATAGAATAGCTGACACTGTCAAAATATTGACTACATAAATACACAGTATGTTCAATAAATAACACAACTTTTTATTTAAATCATGGAGCACATAGAGCTATCTATTAAACTTTGATCATATTGAAAAGGTACAAGCGTCAGCTTTCAACCGCAGCCAACTTCATGTAAATCGTTTGACAGGTTAAAAATGTTAACTGATGATTTGGGTAAAAGAAAGGTTTGTACACGCTTTGTTCACGCACCAACTAAATGAAAAGAAAGAAATTGCGTTTTCAGAAGTCAAGAATCAAAACAATGTTGATCACGTTCTACGATTCCAAGGGTATTGTACACAAGGAATTTGTTGCAGAAGGTCAAACTATTAATGGGGAATACTATTTACAAGTTTTACATCGTTTGTGGTCAAGAATTGTTCGTGTAAGACCTGAATATCCAGAGGGGAAACAGCTGTTTTTATAGCATGATAATGCACCACCTCTTCTTCTTCTTAATTGGCGCTATAACCGCTTACGCGATTTTGGCCGAGTTTAGCAAAGCGCGCCAGTCGTTTCTTTCTCGTGCTAACCGGCGCCAGTTGGACACACCAAGTGAAGCCAAGTCCTTCTCCACCTGATCTTTCCAACGCAGAGGAGTCCGCCCTCTTCCTCTGCTACCACCAGCTGGTACCGCATCGAATACTTTCAAAGCCGGAGCGTTTGTATCCATTCGGACGACATGACCCAGCCAACGTAGCCGCTGGATCTTTATTCGCTGCGCTATGTCTATGTCGTCGTAAAGCTCATACAGCTCATCGTTCCATCGTCTGCGATATTCGCCCTTGCCAACGTGCAAAGGTCTAAAAATCTTACGCAGAATCTTTCTCTCGAACACTCCAAGCGTCGCTTCATCGGATGTTGTCATCGTCCAAGCTTCTGCGCCATACGTTAGGACGGGCATGATGAGAGTCTTGTAGAGTGTTAGTTTTGTTCGTCGAGAGAGGACTTTACTGCTCAATTGCCTACTTAGTCCAAAGTAGCACTTGTTGGCAAGAGAGATTCTACGTTGGATTTCAAGGCTGACATTATTATCGGTGTTAATGCTGGTTCCTAAATAGACGAAGTCTTTTACAACCTCGAAATTATAACTGTCTACAGTGATGTGGGTGCCGATACGCGAGTGCGCCGACTGTTTGTTTGAAGACAGGAGGTACTTCGTTTTGTCCTCGTTCACCACCAGACCCATTCGCTTTGCCTCTTTATCCAGTTTGGAGAAGGCAGAACTAACAGCGCGGTTGTTAAGGCCGATGATATCGATATCATCGGCATATGCCAACAATTGTACGCTCTTATAAAATATTGTGCCTGAGCGATTAAGTTCTGCGGCTCGTACGATGCTCTCCAACATCAGGTTAAAGAAGTCACACGACAGCGAGTCACCCTGTCTGAAACCTCGTTTGGTATCAAACGGCTCGGAGAGGTCCTTCCCAATTCTGACGGCGCTGCTGGTGTTGAGTAACGTCATCTTACATAGCCGTATTAGTTTTGCGGGGATACCAAATTCAGACATCGCGGCATACAGGTAACTCCTTTCCGTACTGTCGAATGCAGCTTTGAAGTCGACGAAAAGATGGTGTGTGTCGATTCTCCTTTCATGGGTCTTTTCCAAGATTTGGCGTATTGTGAATATTTGGTCGATGGTAGACTTTCCAGGTCTGAAGCCACACTGATAAGGTCCAATCAGTTGGTTGACGGTGGGCTTCAGCCTTTCACACAATACGCTCGCTAGAACCTTATAGGCGATATTTAGAAGACTAATCCCGCGGTAATTGGCACAAATTGCAGAATCGCCCTTCTTATGGATTGGGCAGAGCACACTTAAATTCCAATCGGCAGGGCAGGCATGCTTTCATCCGACCATATTTTGCATAGGAGCTGATGCATGCACCTTACCAGCTCCTCGCCGCCATGTTTGAATAGCTCAGCCGGCAGTCCGTCGGCGCCCGCGGCTTTGTTGTTCTTTAGCCGCATTATCGCTATTCTCACCTCGTCATGATCGGGTAGCGGGACGACAATTCCGTCGTCAACGATTGGGGTATCGGGATCTTCACTTTCTCGGTGACATGCGCAGCTGTCACTGTTTAATAGGTTCGAGAAGTGTTCCCTCCATAATTTAAGATTGCTCTGTACGTCAGTCACCAGTTCGCCGTCTTTGTTCTTACAGGAAAACGCCCCGGTCTTGAAACCTTCTGTAAGCCGCCGAACTTTCTGGTAGAATTTTCGGGCGTTGTTCCTGTTGGCCAGCATCTCAAGCTCTTCGCACTCACGTATTTCGGCCTCTCGTTTCTTCTTTCGGATAATACGTCTCTCTTCCTTTTTCAGCTCTCTGTAGCGATCCCACATGGCTAGCGTTGCGCCCGATCGCAGCGTGGCTCTATAGGCGGCATCCTTTCTTTCTGCGGCAGCATGACATTCCTCGTCGTACCAGTTGTTTTTTCGGGCTCGCCGGAATCCGATTTCTTCTTCGGCGGCGGTACGTAGGGAACGAGAAATATTGCTCCATTGCTCGCGCATGCCGGGTTGTTGGGCAGTGCTCTCCGAGAGCAGGAGTGAGAGTCGAGTGGCGAATCTTCTGGCTGTCTGTTGTGATTGCAGCTTTTCGATGTCGAACATTCTTTGCGTAGGTAGATGTACGTTTTTTGCTGCACAGAGGCGGGTGCGTAGCTTGGCTGCAACAAGGTAATGATCCGAGTCGATGTTGGGTCCTCGGATCGTACGTACATCTAATACACTAGAAGCGTGTCTTCCATCTATCACAATATGATCGATCTGGTTTCGCGTTTTTCGATCAGGAGACAGCCAGGTGGCTTGGTGAATCTTCTTATGCAGGAATCTGGTGCTGCAGACTACCATGTTTCGGGCCCCGGCGAAGTCGATCAGCCTCTGTCCGTTACCGGATGTTTCGTTGTGCAGGCTGAATTTTCCGACTGTTGGACCAAAATTTCCCTCCTTGCCCACCCTGGCGTTGAAGTCGCCAAGCACGATTTTTATGTCGTGGCGGGGGCAGCGCTCATAGGAACGTTCCAGGCGCTCATAGAAGGAATCTTTGGTCGCATCGTCCTTCTCTTCCGTCGGGGCGTGGGCGCAAATTAGCGATATGTTGAAAAAACGGGCTTTGATGCGGATTGTTGCGAGACGCTCGTCCACCGGAGTGAACGACAGTACTTGGCGACGAAGTCTCTCTCCCACAACAAATCCGACACCGAATTTGCGCTCCTTTACATGGCAGCTGTAGTAGACGTCGCAAGGTCCTATGGTTTTCTTTCCTTGCCCCGTCCATCGCATCTCTTGGATGGCAGTGATGTCAGCCTTTACTCTCACGAGGACATCAACCAGCCGGGCAGAGGCACCTTCCCCATTAAGGGACCGGACATTCCAGGTGCATGCCCTCAAATCATAATCCTTAGTTCGTTTGCAGGGGTCGTCATCAATATAGGGAGGTCTCATCCGAGGCTTTTTAAAACTTTTCATTGGGGGCGATTTTTAAGTGGCGGGTCCCAAACCCAACGCACAACCAGCTATCCTGGAATGTTTCGCCTTCTCACTTTAGCTCACTCCCGAACGGGTGTTCGGAAGCTACCCAGAGGATACGTGGGCTAATCCCGGCCGTTGTGAGCTGCTTGAACCATATGCAGAAGAATCGTCCTGGCCATTCCCAAGTGAATGGCGATCAGTAACTTTCCCCACTTGCGTGGACTTCTACACATGGCACCACCTCACAAAACCAAAAATGTTCTTGAATTTTTGATGCAAAAACATATTTGTGTCATCGACCACCCTCCGTATTCTCCTGATCTATCACCATGCGACTATTTTCTGTTCCCTAAATTGAAAACTGTCATGAAAGGTGCGTTTTATGATGATATTCCAGCCATTCAAGCAGCCGTGATAAAGGCAGGCAGGTTAAAGAACATTCCCTTAGATGACATAAAAAAGTACATGCATAAATTGGTTGATCGTTCTGAACGTTGTATCGAATTAAATGGATACTATTTTGAATAAAAAAAAAACTTTCAAACACAGTGCTATACGTGGTTTAGTCCACATCTGAAAAGTTATGTTATTTATTGAACATAC
>JAYXIM010004247.1:0-34925 GCA_037575425.1 Anastrepha fraterculus | reverse complement strand
TTCGCAAAGGGATTTCCAAGATTACTAAAGTTCTAGTAAATTATGTCGATGAGGAGCAAGCTTATTTTGTTGATCGGTACCCACCAGAGGGCAATATCACGTAAAATGTTCGAGAAAATCGATTTTCCCCATTCCTGGGCTGTTTTCCGTTATAAAATTCAAAACCGTGATCCTCCAAAGAAGAAATCCCTGGTAATTCAACAAAAGTCACTACAAATTTTCTGAAGATAAAATGAGAGAAAACTAAATTTTTAAATGTGTCCTTATATATCTTTGAAAAAAAAAGTCAGGTGTTTCCGTCTACAGAGAAATGAAGTTGAATACCTGGCAATTTTTCCCCTCTAGTGCACATATTTTCAGTTTTTGCTTTAATTTAATCGCTTAAAAAGTAAACTTTAAACACTGATCACATAAGAGAGATTAGCTTTTTACATTGTATCACCTCATGTAGAAAAAAAATTTCTTCACTTTTGTTTATTCATTCTTTCATATGTATGTATAATTACTTGAACGTTTGTGTATTCGCCTAGCATTGTAAAGTATTGCTTCTAATATTGGTCAGTGAATTTATGGCTGTATTTCAAATTGAAATACCACTTCCAAAATATTTTGGGGAAAAAAATCAATTTCCAAATTTAATATACAAAAACAAAAAAAAACAAAAAATACAAAAACAATTTTTTTTCTTCTTCTTCAATGGAATATTCACTTATGCGCAATTATTTGTACTCCCAGCGGTACGATAAAGTCATTAAACTGCAGTAACAGTAGCGGCCGGCATTGAAATTCGTAGTAACGAGAAAAGCACTAAAATAAAAATTCAAGCAACAGCAGAACTGAGCAGCCGCGACGGAATTGCTCTCATGTGTGCATTAATATTGACTCAGTGTGACTCAAACAAAAAACACAACAAAAGAGCCACATGTTACTGAATGCCATTATGACAAAAATTGAAACCGAAAAAATATAAATATTGCAATAAAATGAGCAGCGAAACAATAGAATGGAAAATTAACAGAAATATAAATAAAATATTTAAGGCATTTATTTAATCAACTGGCAAAAAGCCAGTTAACGCTTTGTTGTGGCGCTGAAGTGAAATTGTTCTGTCTAGTATTTGGTAATATTTTTGTTGCACTAGGCATCTCTATAATAATATGCTTGAAATTGTCACTATGCAATACATATAATTTTTAAAAACCCTTACTTATACGAAAATTTCGCTATAACTGTACAGGGGCTAGAAATTGTGGCACTTTTTTGTTGGACCTACATAATATTCTAATAGGAGTCGCAGGAACTTTTACAAACTACTGCCCCAATTTCAATACGTTTTACACCATTGCAATGCCTATAGGTCGTAGATGACTTTTTGGTAACACTCACCGGGCGTTGCCACTTGTTTTTATGAGGTGTTGGTTTAGCTGCACGAGTTGTTGGTAGTTTTCAATAACTATGGCGTGAGAGCTGAGAATGTCAAATTGTGTTTACATTTGTGTTCAATAAGGTTTTGCAAGTGATCATGTATCGTTTGACGCCAGAACAACGCTTCTAAATTGTGGACATTTAGTACTGGCGTTATTTCCATCCTTATTTCTTTCGAATGAATGGCGAACGTTATCGAGCTATGCTGAATTTTTGTTTCCAAAAATTAATCAACAACATTTGGTTCGAACAGGACGGTGCAAGTTGCTATACGAGTACATCGCGATTAACAACCGATTTATTGCAAAATCATGACAACTTTCTTTCAAGAAACGGCCCTGTTCACTGGCCTCCCTGGTCATGCCATTTAACTCTTCTGGATTACTTTTGATAGGGCTATGTAAAGTCATTGGTTGATGCCGCCAAACAAGATGTCTAATTAGACTAATCAGATAAAAAAATATGTTTATCTGGTGTTGCCACTTATTTAATCGAAAATTAAGAAATTGATTATAAAAACACATACATTAATTGTTAAAAATATATGTATATATACAATGCAAAGTTAGGTAAAAATACCTTTAATCGAATTATATTTGTAAATGACGTGTGTAATTTTACAGACAGATATAAATCTATAGCATAATTTAATTAGAGGTAAGGATATGAGTATAAAAAAGTTATAAATGACTGAACAAAACTTTAGTTATTGTAAAATTGGGAATGCCATACCACCTAATTTTTCATAAAAAGACATATAAATTAGATATTATAATAGATGTGTGTCCCATGCAAATCGTTAATGAAAACATTTTAACTAAAAAATAATTTGTGTATGGTGTTGTCATTTATTTTTATTTCAATTCTCAATGTATTGCCCAAAAATGGATATACTTTATTGTGTATGTAGCGACTATCGCCTGTAATAATAGTAAAATATTTTTTTTCAAGTTATTTCTATGGCAACTCTATCTCCAAAAATCAAAATATATCAATCTTTTCAGTATATCCTTGAACCACCTCTGACCACAAAACGGCTTTTGTGATATTTTTGGCCAAAAAAAGGCAGAATTTTGTATCCACTTAATTACAATTTTTGTATCTATCTGTTAAAAATAAACTAAACGAGGTATATATTTATTTGAAATTCAGATGAATCTTTGTTTATTGTTTTTTTAATTTTGTACAAAGTTTGAAACTTTTAGCTATATGGGTTTTGCGGTAATGTAACCATTATTTCTATAAAAAAAAAATTATGAATAAATAAATAGTCAAATGCTGGTAAAATGTCGCTGTGCTATTATTGTGACCACGTCTGTATATTTTGAAAATGAACTTAATCAATCTGTGCGATTAGAAATATTTTTACCTTAGTACTTTTTTGTTGTTGTTGTAACAACATAAATATTCCCCGTAAATATGTGGGGAATATTGCTGAAGTGACAGTCCTTGGCCGGATATAAATCCGGGTCGTTTCGGTAACGTAGAACCGACAGTCGTGGGAACGGACTTTTAGTACTAAGTACTTTTTCCCATATGGTTCTATTTCATATACCATAAGTAATCATATAATATGAGAAAATTTGGAGTGAAAACCTTCGCGAGCTCTCTCGAAAAAACTCGCCAAAATTTCAGCGCAATCGGATGAATGAATCTGAAGTGCATGCCGAGCATGGCTGTAATTGATCAAGGACATATTTGTGTATGTGTACATATAAATGCAGGTATGTATATAGACCACCTATACCAAAAAAACCAAACGTTTTGAGGCCAGTGTATGTTTGGTGGCAAATATTATTTATTAATTATTAAGTTCGCCTACTGCTTCCATACAGAATTGTGTATGCATTTCCAATTTATCAAGTTATACGTCACTTTTAGGTTTGAGTGCCTTCAATGATTCATTGCATCACCACCAAATGCAGTTTTAGAAATTGATACTATTTTCAAGGTTCAACTCGGCCAAAAAAGCGAGCGAATGGTGCAACGAAATTATTTCGCCTTTTTGTTAAACATTTTCTCCAACCGATTTTGACCGACTTTCAACTTTAGTATCAAACATCTGAAATTCTGTTTACGAATACCTAAAAATTAAGCTCCAAATACGACACATAATTATCTTGGGACTCTCAATTCCTCTTCAGTGGCTTCCACAGATGATTTCATATTATTTATATTCTTGGAATAACCCATTTTATGTTCTGTGGTTTTTCAGACAAAAAAGAAGCTTCTCCAGAGGAAATGTGCTGTTCAGAGACGGCACAAAACTACAGAAAAGGCATTCTTTATGCAGGACTTTATTTATACGGAGAATATGCGAAACATCTTAAAGACAAAAATATTCAAAATTCAGAGAAGACTTGCACTTTTTTCTTTTTCGTTCTGATTAAAAATGTTAAAATGTTTATGAAAATGTATCGAATTTTGATAAATCAGGTACAAAGTTTGAAAATTGGTCTATTATGGTATTTTTTATAGAATGAACTATATTTTTTTAAGAACTTATTTTAATAAGAAAATATAAAGTTTTTTATTGAAATTAACAAATAATTAAGTAAATAGTGAAGAATATTGTTTCTTTATAATGATTTCAGAGAATGTACATATGTATATATGTGGCAACCACTTGTTATTTTGTCGGCGTTTAATTACTATCTCCGGCTCGGATCTCTAAATGCAACTCTTTCAAACAGCTGTTTATTAATCTTACATTCCTTTTTCATTACTTTTTACTATTTTAACAATAAGACATATCAAATAAAATTTCTTTTCTATTCCTGGATTTTGGACTCTAAGCACGTGTTTTGCTACATATATAAGCCTTCTATAAAAAAAATAATAATAAATAATTGGCGCGTACACTTATGTAAGGTGTTCGGCCGAACTCCTCCTCCAATTTATGGCGTGCGTCTTGTTGTTGTTACACAAATATATATGCCCTTCTATATCCGATTAAAATCGCTTTTAATTTTTCCATAAGTTCTTTGCATCTATAAAACGTTTGGTTTTTCTTGGAATAGAGTTTTTTATATAGAATTAAATTTGCGCAGCTCAAAAACTGTCAACAGAACAAAATTTAATCAGATAAACTTTGGCAAAAAAGTAAATAAAAACAAAATATTGATAGCAATGTGCGGCAGCGGCCCACGGTTCAGCGAATTTCAGCATTATCAGCGATTCCAGGCATACCTATTGTGAACTGCATCCCAAGGCTGCCTAAGCAGAGTATGTGCATACAGATATACATATATAGAACTTCAAAGCGTCAAAAATTGATATTTACGAATTCAAATTGAAAAACAACAAAACTTAAGTGGCAGTGGGTGGAAAGAGGGGTGATGTCTTTAGAAGCAAAACAAATTTAATTTGCCATTTATATTTTTTTATTTCCCCAATACTTCTACTGCATTGTACAAATTCTTTTTTAATTTCACTGCTGCTCAATATGAAACAGTTAATTGAAATTCATTTAACAACAATCGGAAAAATTTGCATATGAAAACGAATTTGAAGCGCGCGCAGTGCCAGTGAAATGAAGGAGGGGCGAGAAGAAGCAGTCCATTACAAATTCAAATTTGAAAGAAACGAAAAAAAAATAGGTAAGAAAACACAGGTAAGCATACAAAATCAATAAAAATGGCAGCAGTGAGTGTAAAGGAGCAAAAAAAAAAACACACGAGCAACAGCAACACAATGAAAAAAAACTAAAATTGATTGAAAAAATGGCGCACGTTTTTTTTATATTATTATTTTTTATAAAATTTTTCATATAATTTTTATAAATATACTAAATAATGTACAATATATACATTTCCATATATAAATATTTTGATAAGCCGCACACATGGCGATTTCTATCTTACTTGAATTTTCTAATTCAAAAAAATTTTTTTATATGTAAAACTTTTGTATTTTTACGGTTAGCTTACTTCTTTACAACCTTTACTTATGTTAATAGCACAATCAAAGCCTTCACTTTGCTTATTAGTGTCTAAAAAATTGTTGCCTAGGTTGAATAAATAAATAATAAAAATAAAAACAAATCCACCTTGACGAACATATACCCCGTGACAAAGCGATAGCACATCATAATTTTTACCTTTTTGTCTATTTTCTAACTTTCACTATTTTTCCTATCAGGTATAGCTAGGCTAACTTTCTAGCAAAAACTACATTAATCAAATTTTCAAATTATATACAAAAATGTATACAAATAATTTTATTTTAATTTTTTTTACAAAAAATTGTATGCAAAAATCTTAAAAATTGTTCAACTCTTAAAATATATTACATTGTTTTAAATTAAAACAATTTTCAGTTTGAAGTTCTTGAAAAATCCTGACGATATTTAATAATTTTTCAACCTGACGGTGCAACAGTTTCAGAGAAAAAATTATTGAAAATCAACGGGATTTTTTAGCAGCTGCAAACTTGCATTTTGAATTGATTAAGCTATAAAACTGTATACCAAAAATTTTTCCAGAAATTCAAATTAATCAACAAGTAAAAAACAGGTAAATAGTCAACATTGTCAATGTTGAATTGCTATCGTTTGCCGACGGCTGTAGATGAAAATGTTTTTTCGGATATATATTGTAATAATTTATAACAAATTTCACTCAGTTTTTGTCTCAGTAGTAACTGCTTTTTTGGCTGCGAAAAGGAAAATGCTTAAAAAATAAACGAAGTAGTAGGCGTTTAACTTCAACTTACAGGACACTAGCAGCGTATAAAAATTCAAAATTATTATGCAGTAATTCAAAATAAATATATTGTGATTCAATTTTTTTTTCGGTTTGAGCAATGGTTTAGAACTTATCTACGTAATAGACCTTGTGTTGTCACAATAGAAGTTGCACTTCTCGGACTTTTATAACCTCTCTTGGCGTCCAACAAGGGAGTGGGCCTTTTCTTCTCACTACTCATCAACGATTACTTATTGCTTCTGTTTTTTTTTTCACTTATATCCTGATGATTGAAAGCTTTCTGTACAATAAATAGAGAACCTACATTTTGATTGCATTTAAAATCGTCTTGATTTAGATGTTTAAAAATATTTTAAAGCAACGCAGGAAAAAATCGACCAGACTGCGCTTACAAATTATAAAATACCTAATTCGGTTTCAGAATCAGTTTACCGAAATCAAAGATCTTAACTTTACTTCCAATTTTTCTTTCAGCAGTCCTATTTCTTGTTGTGAAATCGTACCGGATACTTGATTCCATAAGACGTATTGAACAAAATTTGTTGGCCTCAACACGCTTAATTTATTATAGACCTCTTTCGTTCGGTAAAATTTAGAATACTCTCCATTTATTGGGAAACCTGCCGAAAAAACTTCATTAATCGAATTAAATATGATCAAAAAGTCTTCCTGAACAACATTTTGAAATTTTTAGAGAATTTTTTTTTTTTTAATAGAAAAATTCCGCGAACTTTCCCTCCCATCTCCATGGTTTTTAGTTTGAATTTGAAGAATAAAACGTAGTAAGCAGTTTCATAGCTTATTACGTTTCAGTATAAACAAGCGGACGTCTGAAATTTGCTGCAAAATCCCCTTGATTTCTTATAATTTTCCCCCTGACGGAGTAGCGCATTTTCTATTAGCATAACATTAACATAAATTTTTTTCAATTTAACTAAAGGTTTCGTAGATTTCCATGTTCTTAAAAAAAGATTAGTTTAATATTTCGTACCGAAACCTGTGTTACTTTCTGCCGTTCTATGAACACAGCTGCAAAACTGATTATCCCCCCTTAATGTATCTATTACACGTGTTATAAATAAACTTCACATGATCTTGAACAATTGTATCATTTCATTTTCAATTTTCAATAGACGATTTTAAACATTTATTGAACTCTATTTTCAAGCCCTTATCTGTTATTATTCAGTAATTAAGCTGAACTTGGTTATATGTACATAACTATGTAAGGATCTTCTGAATGTTCAACAGACTAAATCAATGCCGGCCAAAAACACACACAATCACATATCTCATTTGTGCTAAATTAAATGAAAACAACAACTAGATTACGCGCATGTGATGATGTTGTCCCCAATGCATTTGAGTAGCACATTATAAGGAAAAGGTTTTTTTATTTATCTTTTAGGTTTTTGATACAATTTTGTATTACAATTAAAGAAAAAAATTAATTTAAACTTTAATAACTACTGTTTCCATTTTAACATTTTTTACACCTATTGGTCGTAGACGGTTTGCGTGTAACAGGATGTTGCCACATCTTTGTATTTCAAAAGAGGAATTTCTAAAAAAATTGAAATAAGTATTGCAGCATGAGTATCAAGGCAAATATTTCTAACAAAAATGATTCTAAAGACAATATTTTGTGATAGCGATGCCACCTAAATTTTATTGCAAAAGTAGCATTTTCGTAAAATTTCAGTTGCATATTAAGATATAAATATAAAATGAAAGAAGAAAACATATTTTTAGTTGCCGATGCCATCAATTTTTATGTAAATTAAGAAATTGATTACAAAAATATATCAATTTTAATAAAATGTAAAAGTTAAGATAGCTTTCATCCAACACTTTTTCATATGGTGGTGCCACTTTATTTCAAAGAAAATTTTCAATTAAGAATAATTTAAATATGGTTATCAAACAAAATGTGTTGAAAAGGTCATTCTTTAATAAACGTTATTTGTTTATGACTCTTAAGCCGAAAATAGTAAATAAGACTATAGATGAATTAAGTATTAGGGTGTGAGTATTAAGCAGTATGCTTGAAAACGTTTTAATTAAGTATTTTTGAAGGGGGTCGCTATTTATTTTTTAGTTCAGAAAATATTGGAATTGCTTTATTATATGAAGTGCATAACTTTTGAACTTGCATTAGACGAGAACCACTAACGATTTTTAAAAATTTATAATATTTTTATTTTTCTATAGATGATTAAATTTTAATAAAGTTGAATTTATTAGTAGCAGTTTGAATATGCTCAAATCATTAATTTTTGATATTCTTCTCCTTGATTTGCTTCATATAACGAAATCATGACTAAAATTTTAAATAAGAAATTTTGATGAAATTTGATACAAGTCTGGTGAAAAGTTCTAAACTTAAATTCATTTCATATTTGTTGTACAATAAAATTCATTTTTATAGAAAATTAATTAGAATCAAACTAAGCACATGGAAATATTCAAAACTTATCAAAACATGGAGTATTAATTATTTTAATCATGGGTGTGTGTAAATGTAAAAATAAATACTTTTCCAAAAAATTGGGCCGAGAGATGGCACTCGGAACAAAATATCTCGAAATTTTTTTAATATTTCTGGTCCGTTTTTTCACATTCAGAATACACCTTGCTAATACAAAAAAACTAATTTCTGTTAAAAATTTACCCGCTAGGGCTGAGATATTTTTTCAAAAGTTTTATTTATGGTTAGTTTTGCTGCAAATTCAGAACATTTAATACTGTGTGATATCTGATGATGGTAGGTTCTGCCTAAAGTATTTGTGATAGTCCACGGCGTTTTGCTATTAAAACTGTTCGCTTATAGTTAGAAGGAAACCCGTTCCATTCCGCTAAAATACAATTTTTACGGCACAAAAATTTAAAATATTTGTTACTTATAGTTAGAATTTGAGATCAATAATAAAAGTAAATTTCTGAGTTTTAGATTTGAGTATTCAGTGTTCAGATTTATATATTCAGTTATATTTCTTTACCTACAATGAAACTAACGAAGCAAGTGACATTTTTCGGCTTATAATATTGGTTGTTTGTTTGAATTTTTTTTAACAGAAATAACAATTAATTTATGAGTTTTATTTTTTTTCATCACAAATAATCTTTATTTTTTTATTTCGAAAATAAGCATTAGTTTTAAAGTTTATATTTTTCTCCAAAAATAATGATTAATTTTGTTCTATTTTTGATCGCAAATAATCATTATTTTTAGAGTTTAATATTTTTTGCCAAAAATGATTTCTTTTCATTCAGGTTTTTTTGATTTGTTCGAAAATAATTACTATTTTTGTGTTTTATATTTTGAATCGAAAGTAATCAATAATTTTAGAGTTTTGCATTTTTCACCGAAATTAATAATTGTTTATTTTTTTTATCTTTTTGACTTTTTTTGTTTGATCGAAATAAAACATTATGTTTAGAATTTAAAATTTTTCGCCAAAAATAATGATTCTTGTTTTTTTTCCATTTTCTTTTTTTGATGGAAAATAATCACTATTTTTGAGTTTTATATTTTCGGTCGAAAATATTTTTTGTTGAGTTTAATATTTTTTGCAAAATATTATGATTAGTTTTGCAATTTAATTTTTGTATCGAAAATAAAATCCAATTTTTGAGCTTTATTTTTTTCATCAGAAATAATAATTATTAAATAATAATTTTTTTTTGCTTTGTTTTTTGTTTTTCGGCAGATCGAAAAACTCAACACGCCAAACCCGACTTAAACTGAACTCAACTCACCTTATATGTGTATTCCACGATGTTTGGAAGCTTTTGATTTTTTATTTTCATTTTCAGTTCCGGTTTTAGCCAACACTATCTACCGCGCACTGCGTTGATGATAAACTAAAGTATTGGTGTTTGCATTCCACTGACAAGTATACTTTGTACTGTTTGAACCAAATGATTCACTGTGTCTTCAAAATATTTTAATTTTTTTTACTTGCTTTAGCAACTGGCCGGGCCCTTTGGTATTAAAATATTTTCGTTATACGCATCTAAAGGTCATGCGTAAGAGTAAGATCAAAAAATGGATTTGGGATCGATAAAACTTTTTTTAAGTATCAGCAACAATGATACTTGAACTTCAAAAAAGCAACAACAACAAAAAAGCCTTACAGGAGGCATTACATAGCTTACTGTTTAAGTTTGAATAACTTTAAATTACTTCATAATTTTTATTTACCTTAATTTATGTGCACGCACCAGCCCTTGAACCTTCTAAATATAAAACTTCTAGGGCAATATTTTAATACATACATATGCGCACATATTTTTATTGTTTTCATATTTATTACTTAACTATCTGCATGTGTGTGTGTTTGTATCTGTATTGTCTATCACATTTCGAGCTCAATTATTTGCCGAACTGGCATATTCGCCTAAGTTTTGGGCGTCTCAGCTGCGAACGAATATCCAAAATAATTTAATATGTTTACGCTACATAAAAGCAACAACAAAATTTTATGCGTTGCGTAATTAAGGCAAGAAACTTTTGTGTCGAAAAATTGAATGTCAATAAAAATAAAGTTTAGCAAAAACAAACAACAAACAATCAAATACTTTAGCAGTTGAGGTAAGCCATATATTTGAAATTAACAAAGCCACGCGCATAAAAATATATGCCTGTAGAAGTATAAACGTAAGTATATATGTTCGTTTATGTGTGTGTACACATATTTGCATATATACATATATATATATGTATATATTGATCAATACCTTTAATCGCCCATTTAGTTGGATGAGAGACATTTTTGTGGTCAAGTCAAAAGACGTTCAAATTTGCCATTAACGGCTTTGAAAAAAAACTGGTGCTACATAAGCCTGGTTCTGTAGCAACTAGTACGTTTGTGCCCCTCGTTTGACAACGCTAGAGTACTGGCCACAGCTGTCAAATTATTTGGGAACACATACAGCTGTACGCGCTTTAGCGATTTTTTTTTCGTAAATAGATTTAAGCTTGTGCTGGGGTCGATCACCACCGCAGAATTACAATGTACGAGTATGTGCAAAATTGTGTTAGGTCTATACCACCTCACCTCATAACCATTTCGAAACTTTATACCAAGGATGAATCTGTATATTTTATGGCCCAAAAATTAGAGGTGATGAAAAATTAGTAAAACGAATAAGAAACATATTTCGTATACAGATTTTTCACATATGTGATACTTTTCATAATTAAATGACAAAAAAAAACTTTGAAACTTTTGTTCTCTCTTCCAAGAATCGAATCCAGCACTAGAACACACGAATATTATGTGAATTTTTAGAATTTCAGCCAAACAGAGCTGCAGAGCGTACCAACTTCTATCTGTAGAATTTAATATGAATTTCATACTCTTTAAAAAGAAATACTCCTAGAACGTCACCATATAAAATTTATCAATTTCTTATCTCAAAAAGAGAAAAATACTGCCTAGTCGTAGACACAAAGGCAAAATTACCGAAAAAGTTCCGCACTAGTAGATTTCCCTATAGAATAATTATATTTTACACTAAACTAAAATGCCAGAAGCCATTGCATAGTAATCGAAGATAAAAGTAAATACGCTTGTGCATGAATAATGTTCATGGATAAGCAGAGATATTGACCAATATTCCAATCCGGAACTGGGGTGAATGGAAATAAATCTAGAAATTTCTAGATTTTTAAGGAACTATCTCGGATAGTCAACTTTCACTGCACTACTTACAAGTATACTCACAACTTCAATAAGCTAGAGAAATGCTTCAGCGACAACTTGGATATAAAATAAGTTTAAGAATCACGCCTTGAAGTCTACGGTATGAGTTAAAATACGTGAAAATCTCAAATACTACTAGCAAATGAAAAGGCAAAATATAACTTATTCGCCTAAAGATGCAAAGTTCAATAACATTATAAAAATAAATGCGAAGAAAAAAATAGCTAATTAATCAACTACAGAAAATTGTGTATAGTTAAAAACAAAAACGAAGCAACAAAAAATTGTGAAAACCTCTAAAAGCATTCAAAATTTGAAGTGAATGCAAAACGCATTCATTTGGCAAAAGAAAAGTTGTTGAACATAAATTCAAACCGCAGCAGTGTGTAGGCCAAGAGCGCGCATACACACACACATATGTATATATATATATGCAACTGCTCATAAGGCCAATAACCGCGCACCGATACTAAGTGCAAACATCCGTGGCATGTGGCTTATGCTACGGCATTCAAATAAAAATTAAACTTTTACACAACAGCTGCTGATGCCCGGTAGGAAAATATTTACACAGGAATGATACCTATTGAAACGAAAATGTTGGGCTACACAAGAATGTGTGCGGTTGATAGCTCTACACATCACTACTACATACATGGATGCATACACTTAGTCAGTAAGCGAAGATGGATAAAATTTGAGTTTAGTTTGTGAATTCTCCGCATTAAAAAAATTAAGATGAAATTCCTATCGCTCGATAGGAATGCCCGAGACGTTAGCACTTAATGAGTTCTCTTATTATATCAAATATAATAAATGGAAATAACTAGCTACGAATATAACTCTGACTCTATCGTGTTAACCGATAATGAATTTTTTGCTCCTTTTTTTTTGCGGGTTTACTAACTGAATAAATCAGACAAAACCACCTTTGAGAAGCACGGGAATGTTGAAATCAACTAGAGAGAGTGTTTAAGAGAGCTTTAATTGGAAATAATTTTTGAATGGTGCTGCCACCTAATTTTTATATTATTACAAAATTTTATTAAATATTACAATATGGGTATCAAACGAAGGGGGTTTAAAAGCGCTTTGTCACATCGCTTTTAATGAATCTACATAAATTAATTACAGTATTTAATTCCTTATTGAATACAAGCACTAAACTGGAGACGGTTAAACAACAAACTTTAATAAAAACTATGTGTGGGCGGCGTTGCCACCTAATTTTTAATGGAATAATAGAAAAAAATGACGGCACAAGTTTAAATATGAGAATATGGGTGCCAAACGAAAGGTGTTTAAAAGCATTTTAATAAAAAAATATTTTTGAGTGACGTTGCCACAGAGTTTTTAATGAATCTACAAAAATTAATTAAAGTGCTCAATTAAATACTGAAATAAAGGTACCAAAACAGAGGCGTTTCAAAACACTTTCATAAAAAATGGACCCAAAAATAATTTTAATGGAAAAATAGTAGCAAATAACACAAAAACTTTAAACATTAGAATATAGAAAAGGTATTAAAAAGGAATTAATAATAAAATTTTAGTCACGTTGCCACATAGTTTTAATTAAAAAAAACGACATAAATGAATTTCAGAACTTGATTAAATATCAGAAGCTAGACATTAAACTAAAAACTATAGGGATTTTTTAAAACAAGCTTTAAGTAATATTTTTGGCCGGTGTTGCCTAATGGAAAAATAGACATTGCAGAACAAATTTCAATTTTAGAATATATATATATATATATTTATATATAATTTAATTAATAATAATTTAGTCACGTTGCCACGTGGTTTTAATTAAAGGAAAGAAACTACATAAATGAATTTCCAAACTTGATTAAATATCAGAAGCACATCAAACTATAGGGGTTTTTGAAAACAAGAAGCATTTTTGGGCGGTGTTGCCACCTAATTTTGAATGGAAAACCCAAAACTAATTAGACAAATCAGTAAATATTAGGATATAGATCGCAAACGGAATTTGCGTGAAATAAAAAAGGAAAATTGTATAAAAGAATATTTTTTATTCGGTTGCCACCTAAATTTTGATGCAAATTTCGTAATTGATTAAACATTTGAAATAATGGGACTTGGTTTAATACAACCAATCTTATCAGAAATTACCTAAATCTAGGATGACTTTCCCTATAACATTGTACATTACTTTAAAATTCGTCTGTAATTACCGCAGCAATAACGAAAAATGTAAAAAACGTCTGACAAATGTAATTTAAGCTCAGGCGAGTACAGCAAACTTATTTATTACAAAAATTGATTCAGGTCACTCAAGCTTACCCGTGAATTCAAGCTAACATCAAATAATTTTTATTTGGATCAAGAAAACAGCTTACCACCATTTGGGTAACTATTTGTGATGTAGGTGGGCGAAGATCTTTTCTACAGACGATTAGGCGACTGTTAAATAGCTTTTATCTCGAAGCTGTTTTCAGGTTTACATTATTAAATATTTTAAAGTTTTATTCCAACGTATTAACAACTTTTAACTTTTTTGTACATTAGCAATGAACAAAAGCACAATATTAGTTTTAAGGGTAAAGAGAAAAGGAATTATAATGTGCATAATACAAACAGTAAAAACAAAAACAAACTATTATCATAAAAACAACAAAAATACATAACAAAAACAATACAGATTAACTGAAACCGACTGCAGACGCATACGAGTTGTATTCCCCATATCAATGTAATACAAACAAATCTAATGAAATTTTATTTTATGATTTCTGTGCATACGCATATACGCCCCATGATCCATAAAACTTTCGTTCGCTATACTATACGTATTAGTAAAAATATAATTTTCAGTACTTTTTGAGAAGTCGCTTAGTTGAATGTTGCCAATTAGTTGCAAAAATGTATGTTAGATTAAAAGTTATTTATTAAATGCAAACGCAAACATTATAACTGATTTCAAGTGACATACAGTTATATGCATACATGTATACACATATGTATGATTGAAAAACCCATTTTACTGAAAACAGCGTTATAAAATAACATTCGTAATGGCTAATCAATAGAGCCCGCAAGAAAAATCTACAAACAACAATATGTTCATCGATCGGTCCCCGCTGCGAGCCAGGCTAGGGTGAGAAACCAGGCTAAAAAAAATGTAAGTCCAAATTCCTAATTTTATGCAAAAATTTAGAAAAATTCAACAAATTTTGTTTTAAGTTTGAAACTTACCCTGAGTTTTTACTAAATTATTTGGTATTGAGAAACATATATACCTATATATATATATATAATTGGCGCGTACACCCTGTTTGCGTATTTGGCCGAGCTCCTCCTCCTATTTCTAGTGGGCAGATATTTTTTTATGAGGAACTTTTTTATGGCAAAAATACACTCGGAGGTTTGCCATTGCCTGCCAAGGGGCGACCGCTATTAGAAAAAACGTTTTCTTAATTTTGGTGTTTCACCGAGATTCTAACCGACGTTCTCTCTGTGAATTCCGAATGGTAGTCACGCACCAACCCATTCGGCTACGGCGGCCGCCATATGAAATTTTAGTTAACTAAGTGCAAATTTTGAGTGGCTGAAAAACCGTCTTGATTTTAATATATGATATACAACTTTTTTATTGGGATCTTTGAGCCACTTTAACCTTGCACTGCACACCAAAATATAATGGGCTATAAAACCGCATATTCAAATTTATCTCGAAATTCTGGCCATAGGAATTTCTATGAATGATTGCTAATTTCTTTTTAATTTTGTGCAAAGTTTGCAACTTTAAGTTAGATGATCTTTGTTTAGTATAAACTATATTTTTATTAAAAAAATTAAATAATAAAAATAAAAAAATTTATAAAAAGAGGAAAAAATATAAAAAATGAAAAAAAAAAACTAGAATATGTTCATTATCATTTTCAATGTATACAATAGGCAGATTGTAAATTGATTGATTGTAAAAATTTGTTAAAGTATAGATATAATTTTTTGTTTGCATCTTTCCTGTATTAAAGAAAAACAAAAATGTAAGGAAATTTTCCTTTCATAAATAAAAATTAGAAATAAAAGAGCACATAATAATAATTGGAATAATTTGGAATTATAGAATAGTCGGAGTTGACAAATATCATCATTGTCCACATTTCCCAAAGCCCACAAGTTGTGCAAGCTCTCAACTCTTCTACCTAATTAGTCTCCTACAGGATTCGCTCTTACGATAATCGAAATTGTGGTGAAAGTATCAGTTAGCGCCCGACAGTACGAGAAAAATTGTACTTTGACTGTTTTCCAATTTTCCTTTGAGTATAATAAGTTTTTGAAATTGATTGCACTGGGAAAGGTTAAATGCAAAGAATAAAAAAATTGTGTAGGAAAATGTAACAAAAGCTGTCTCAATTTGTACATCAACAGGCGCCTCAAAAAGTTTCATTAAGGGGGGACCCTCATTTATCGGGTCAAAAAAATCGATTTTTTGGAAATAATTTTAATCTATTCTACAACTATTTAAGAATATACTTTCAAAATTTCAAGTCGATATCTGTATTTTTGAAGGAGTGACAAAATTTTTAACAGGACGCGACGGGTGGCCTGATCGCCTGTAACCAAAACTTTAAACGCGTTTTTCTCGAAACATCATTTTTCGATTTTGTGTACACAATTGAGAACGCTGTATTGAACCAATCAGGCTTTACAATAGCTCATTTTAAAGATAATTAAATTGTTTTCAATGTGACATTAAGTGTTTTTTTAAAAAAAAGATTTTCATATTTTTTTGTAATTTTAAAGCCAATTTTTATGCATGAAAAATCACTTTTAACATAAAACTGGGTAAAAAATATCAATTTCGACATTTTTTTTTAAATCAAAATGTCACATCGAAGGTATTATCCTAAAGTTTTAAAAAAAATTTGGTTTTTTTATTTCAGAAAAAAATTCAGAGCGCTAGAATGTACACAGATAGAATGAGGTGCCATGGACGAGGTTTATATTTCCATACTTAAAATGTTTTTTTTCTTCTCCGAAAATTTTTGTAGACAGTCAAGACATTTATTAAAGTACTTTATGAATTACAAAACGTTTGAAGTTATTTTACCTGAGAAAAAAATTTCCAAAAATGATGCATTTTTCGACCGTCTAAATGAGGGTCCCCCCTTAATCAACTCTGCGTGCGTTTAAAGCTATTTTTGTTACAATGAATAAATATATGAATCGTTATACATACACGCTTACATACTTCCACATGCATTTGATCAGCGACAGTGGGCAATACTCCTCTAATGATGACGGCAATGGCAACTCCTTAACAGCCAGGCAAACGCCCTTCTCGCACACAGACATAATGATTTTCATTATCACAAATGTGTTCGTGTGTGAATATTGTTTTGTGTAGCTCAAACTTGTTGCGACTTTATACTATATGTTTATGAGCAAAACTAAGCAATGCAAATGAAAAAAAAAACATAAAAACATAAGAACTTGTGAAAAGATGACGTGGTGACCTCCAAACACCGGCACGTGTGTGTGAAGATTTGCGATAAACAACTCGACAACATCTCACACACATATGTGTATACATATTTAAGCGCACACATACATACATACGTATCCAACTATCGCATACATACTTGAGTGCATTCAGATTTATACATCTGCATGTGTTTCTCAACCACCTTCTGACTTTATATAGCTGCCTTTGTCTCTGCCTGCTCATCTGTTCATCTGTTCATGTGTCTTTCTACCTGTCTACCTGTCAGCTTGTCTATCTGCAAATCTGTCTGGCGACTGTGCAAATATGCACAACACCTCTGACAACAATGCAATGTAAGCACATCAACGTCGGTGCATTTGTTTGTTTGTTCGACTGTAAAGCGTATCCGTCTGCCATTGCGACGACGGACACTAAAGCGGTTATTCACAGATAATTCTATTTTTTTTTTTAATTTCAGATACTTATATTTGCATACGAGGGTTGTTACTTACGCTTTGGGGTAGACAAACAAATTAAAATATTTCTAATTCAAAACTACTTTATTGCTAACCAAAATATTTTCCATCAATACTTTTTTACATTCGTTTGAGTCAATTTTTAAAGTAATTTTTTCATAACGATTCGGACAAACAAATGCTGTGGTATAATTCAAAATTGATCCATTACATTGCTTCAATGGTGTGGTGGCTTTTGCTTGGAAGTGCTTCATGCGGGACCAACTTTTCTTGGACTTAGCTCGTTTTGAAATGCCTATACAGGCAATTGTTGTAGAGTTTCGGAGTCACAAGCGTAGAACCATGGATGTCATAAATTACTATCAAACCCGAAGCGAATTTATCAATGCATAGTTATTAGTTTAAACCACATAGAAAGTCATAGAAAACCATAACATGAAAACGTTCAGGATTTCAGCCAAAATCGAAGTTAGATTTTCAGTTACTCAAAAAGAACACAAAAACATCTCTTAGGGCAAAACATTCTAAGCATGCTTACTATTAAAAATGTCAAATAATTTCAGCTTTTACATAATTCAATTGGTGTTGCCATATTTCGAAACTTAGGTAGCAACCCTCGTAAAAATCATGTATTATGTTTATGTCACATTTCGGAAGAAAAGCAAATAAAATCGTAATTTTATTTACAGCTGTAAGTGAAAAGGTGAACGACTTTGTATATCGCCAGCTCTCAACTGTCATTTTGAAATGTTTATGGAAAATTAAGCGTGCGAAATACATTTTAAAGCATTATAATATACAGGATAGGACATACTAATACAAGTAAAATAGTAAATAATAAAATATATTATGCTGAAGTAGTGGGCTTTCCTTGACAATCGGCTTCTACAAGGCAAGTGTGGTTTGAGAAAAATTTTAACTTCCACACTTCACCTGCTGCGGCTGCGCCCGAGTACAACACACTTCAGTCGAAATGAGCAATGTAACTTAAAAATAGAAAATCTAACCATCCAATTAAATTACAACGAAAATTTGTGGGTCATAGACTGCCTCAGTACGTTCTTAACGTTCTTAACACAACCAGCAAGTAATCTAAATGTATCAGAAAATTTGGATCATATAACCACAAATGAAACTTTCAAAAAGCCAGAAAATACCAGTTTTTACTTTACGTTGGACCAAATACATCCGTAGCAACGTAAGAACTAGCAATTGATCTTGCTTAGCACCAGTAGAGAAGCTAAATGCGAATGTATATGACAGGTATGAGGTGGAGTGATTATTTCGTGCGACAAAAATGGACTGTTTTTTATTATCCATGACGAATTTCAAATGCACGTGAAACTGTATACTTTATATAGTTACGCTGCGTACTCAGTTTTCTGTTGTCGCATCAATTTAATTTTATAAAGCACTTCAACCTTTCAGAGGGGAAAATGTATACCAAGGTATCCATGGCGTATACTTTATTTAGACAGACGTTGAAGCATTTATTTTTCATGCTTTTATTAAACAACAAAAATAACGAAATTGGTGGATCAAAGGTTACTCCCTCTTAGGGGAAAACGACACACGAAATCGCAATTTTTTCATCTCTCTTCTCTTAGGGAAAGGGAAAAAAGGCATACAAAAAATTATACACATAAAATGTTGCCGCATATACACATACCAACTTGTGGTCTCATTAATGGATCACTCCATCGTTTTACAATATTTTCATGGTAAATTTCTTCTCGTTAATTTTGACAAAAACTTTGCAAAAGATTCACAAAGATTTTTCGAATTTTTAAAAATTTGTATAATACAACAATCTACAATTTGTTAATCAGAATTTTTGGAAAAGATGTGGTGCGTATTAAGTGTAAGTTCGAAGTCACTCAAATATCAAATTTTTTTGAGAATGCGAGTTGAGAATTTTATTCCATATAAAGCATATGTTGACCTATTTAGATATGTGGACACACATGTGTATCCATTTTTATGGGAAATCCCATTCCCATATCCATGTCAACCACTTAAACATGTATCCAATGCTCTCCGTTCCTCCTTCAAATTCTTCTCTTAACCCAATACTCTCAAATTTGTTTCACCAAGTTGTAACAAGAGTCACAGGGGAGAAACTCACGTTGGCAAGTGAAGGGAATACATGGCTTGGAACACGGTGTTATGTATATCCATGAATCAAAAGAAGGCAATGAATGATAGACAGGAAATTATATACAGAAATGAGCTTATGCATTTCCAGAAGGTTTTGGTGTCGAATTCGTTGCAAAAATATCCCTTGAGTTATTGATCTCCATCCCGCTCTTTTTTCGAATTCCGAAAATCTCGGAACTAGTCGATTAAAATCCCGTATATATTGAATACAATTTTTACATCAGATGAAATTAGTAAATTATACATCACAAAAATGCCTCGCTTTTTAAAAGAGAAACGATTTATTTAAAACGTATTTTTGCGTTTTGAACATTTACAGCACTTTCTTTATAACAAAAGGCTGAGTTTGTATTCGGCGCAGAATTGTGCCTTTAGAGTTCGAACAAAGAACAGCCAAAAATGGCCGACACACACAGCAATTAGCCTGAAAGATAAATTGCATAGGCTTTGACTAGCAGTTCACAAATCAATTCACTTAAATAGAACAGTGACCCGGGAATCCCGCTATATCCAGTATCCTGAAAATCCAGAAATTCGGGATCAGTAAAATCCCGAAACTTTACACCGCTTCAAATGGCTCACTCTTTCGATATCACAGAAATAAATTTTAATCAGAAATACTTCTAATCAGTTTTTCATGCGGCTCTACAAGAAATAATGTACGATAACTTGGGCAAATCTGTGAAGGGTATTTAGAAATTTAAGATCAATCCTAAAATCAAATTTCAAAAAACTTTCAAATTTGAAAAAAAAAGAATTTAAAAAATGTGTTGTCCATCAGGCTCCACAACTTCTCAAAATTGCTAAAACGACCATTTCGGGTTAATTTATCTCCCGATCCCAATGTGGTAGGAACACTTTTCTTGGTTACAATTTTTAATTAATTTTTATGTTACCATTCGAGTCCTACACTGAAACTCGTTGTATTAGCAGAAGCAAAATAAATCTATGTAAAAAGTATACTAAAGAGACTGCTGAGGAATTTCTCATAGTAAACAGTCTATGCCACGTGGGTGAGAGCTACGCATGAGGTATCTCACTGCGTGTTGTAAACATGTGTCTGTCTTCGCTGCTACAAATCCCCAACCAGATTTTACACTATAGTAAATACTTCCGTGCATTGCCATCAGCTAAATTTTATGTATTTTTTTATCGCACAACTATCAATATAACAGCTCTCTGAGGCAATGTTTTCAAGGTGGAGTCAGAAATTGCCGAAATTCAAACAGCTTAATCTGATTTTGACTTCGCTTGCCGCCCCGCACGGCGTATGAGTAATGTTTATACCCAATTATAGATATAAGAGTCAAACAACAACACGCTTCTACCGCAAAACCAAGTTTAATTGCTACCTCTTTGATGATTTATGAGCGATTATATGCATTTACAACCGCAAAATAGTTAACAACAACGACAGCAGCCACAGCTAAGTACTGCAACTTTTCATTGCTGCCACAACATGGTCTGCACTCATCGTGGCATTGCAACTGCGCAAATTGGAATTTTTTTGTTGTTTCTGCCACAGCATTGCAGCGAAAGTATTACAAAGAAGGCGCTGCATAGCAGGCATATTTTTTTGTGTAACATTTTCGCTCATAAACGATTTTGTACGCATGCATGCAAACATATATACATATGTATGTATGTATGTGCTTTTTTCGGTTTGAGTGTCTGCACAAAAATAATTGGAATGATATGCGAATTGCTTTGCTGAGAAAGTGGAGCAAGTTTTCGTTGCGTTTTTCATTTTCGTTTTTGGGGCAACTTTTCGACTTTTCATAGTTGTGAATTGCCCATATCAATATATATATATACACATATAAATATAACTACACAAACTTGCAACAGCATCAGCCATTGCTGCTGTTCACGCGATGTGCGACCAACCGAGCCGCTAGCGCATTTTAGCTGGCAGGAGCAACTTGCCGCATGTTGCTGACTGTATGCGCTGAAAGTTGCCGCTTATCTGTCGCACCCAATTTATGCATTTATTTAGCCAATGCGGTGCTTTTCTCCGCCACTGCTCGTGTGTATGTTTGTTATTGTATTTGTTTTTTTAGTATTGCAACAATTGCTACAATCGAAATTTATCGCACTTTCTGCACTTGCCACTGCTGCCAACGACACCGTCACACGCACGCCCCAACATTACTTCAACACCACATGTGTCCAATACTATCAGCAGTTGAACCAGAGCACCAGTCGAATATTTCAAGTACGAATTTCGTATGCAGCGTAAGCGGCTGCGGTAGGTTTTTTGTTGTTTCTGTTTTTTGTTTTGCTTGCTACTTTTGGTTTCTACTACCAGTCAATGCCTCAGCTTTGTGCACGTGACACAATTATAATGTGGTTGTTGTTGTTGATGGTGTTGATTTAAGCTTTCATTTTAGACGCTCCAAAAACGATTTTCACAGCCAATTTTTTCGTGCCAATTTATTTTAAAGTTTTCCCCTTCACTTTCTAATCTCCCCAGTGGCGATTTGGGTGGCGTTATTTATTGCCTTGCTGCATTTGCACTATTTTGTCGTTGTTGCTTGTATAAATTAAGTTTAAGTTGTTTTATCGCAATGAACACCAAACTTTTGCTGCATTTAATTTTTTTTTTATTATTTTTTACGATCGTAAAATTTTTTTTTTTTCTCTCCTTTCACCTGTATAATTTTGTCTTTCACTGTTTGGTTTTTTATGCTCTTCTTGCACACTCTTTGTTGATTGCATGCCGCTCGCAGTTTATACACTGACTTTGCCTTTTCATCCACTCAATCCAAATAAACAAAAAAAATTGGGAGCTTGACGTAAATGGTTATCGGGTTTTGTTGCTCCGGTCTCGACTTTTTCTTATACAAACCCACGCATTTTCATGACTATACATTTTCATATTTAATTTCTATATTTAATTCTAACAAATTTCCAATAAAAATATAGTTAGATTTTCAACAAAAGCCTTTTAATCGGAACTACAAACTTTATACGAAATTCAGAAAAAATCCACATTTAACATCAACCCATTCCGGTTTTTTTATAGCACATTAAGTTAGCTTATGGAATTAGTAAAATATTATTGAATGTTGTTGGACGTTGTTTTTTCTTTTGCTTACGGTGTTGAATTTTTGTTCCATTTGGCAAAAACCCCCAAAACAATTTTGCTCTACCTCATCATCATTTTTGATTTTTTACAAACTCGGATTTTTTTGTGAAAAAGTCCATTAGTGTACTTTACAAATTATTTACAAATAAATTTTTATTTAATGTCTAACTTAACTTAAAACACAGTTTATATATACGTATTGATGTAGAGTTATAGGATTTCTCAAAAATGTCAAGTAGAAAACTTGACTAGAGGCTTCACCGAAAATGAGGAGCTTATGTTAGCCAACGAAAAATATTTCGTTCAAAAAGTAAAATGTGGTATATTTTGGGAACCGAAAAGTGTATGCAAAGCTTGCTCCAATTAGTGCATTGTAAAAACTATGCTATTCGGTGTAGATTTAGATTAGATTAGAATTGTGGGGGGTTGGACAAGAACAAGCACTCAGTCAGTAGACCATTGTACTACACCCGGATAGATTTCACTAGAAAGAATAGAGATAGGAAAGATAAAAAGTGGATGGTAAGACGGATAAATTAGTTTAAGGTCACCCTTCCACAAATCTCTAGGATTCATTGATGAATTTTAAGAGATCCGAAATAGGAAGAGTATCAACTTTATCCATAATCAGTATATCGCAATCCAATATCCTAAGTCTGCTTTTGGAAAATGCAGGACAGCTACAGAGAAAATGCTCGGAAGTGCCGTCATTCTCAAGACAGGATAGGCATACCCATGGTAGCCATATGCTGACCACAGACGTTGTGCCCTGTGATTACACCCACCAGTACTCTCAGGTCCTTTCTGCAGAGTTTTAGGAGAGAGGTCGCTGTTTTCCTGTTTGGTTCTTTCCCAAAGCACTTGGCTACTCTGCACGAGTTCAACTCAGACCAACGACCTCTGTGGGTAGACCTCATGAAGTCGTCAATCTATAGTTGAATCGGTGCGGAATTGACACCTAAAAAGGGTTCAGGGCCTAGTGGCATACTTGCAGAGCCTTCATTAGCCAATTTATCAGCTAACTCGTTCCCTGTAATACCATAACGTCGAGGCACCCAACTAAGACTAACTTTGTTGTGTTTTGCAACACTGTTCAGTTTTGTCTTACATTCACCGACTAACTTCGAAGAGCAGCGTGGGTTAGCAAGGACTTTCAGTGCAGCTTGACTGTCACTACAAATTCCAATACTGTTGCTCCTCTACTTTTTCTCAATTAGCCAGTAAGCCACATTCAAGATGGCATAGACTTCCGTAAGGAATACCGTGGCCATCTGTCTTGTGGCATAAGAGTATTTAGTGTCTTCGTCTAAGTACCATCCAGATCCGCTTCCATCACTGGTTTTGGATCCATCGATGTAGAAAGTGTGCTGATATTCCGTTAATAGGTTCTCTGAACTTAACCATTGATCACTATCTGGTACCAAAACATCATACTTCCTACCGAAACTAACGACAGGCACCCGATTGCCCACCGGCATCGAGAACAGTGTGCACCGCTCCGACAACTGGTGGTAAATCTGACAATGGCCAGTACTTACTTCATTTCACTTCTCCAGACTCCGTTTAACTTAAGCCTGTACGCCGCCTTTATTGCTTCCTTTCGAATTTGAAGATCTAGAGGTTGCAAGTTCAGAATTGCATTAAAGGCATCACCAGATGTCTTACTCATGGCACCTGTGATACCCAAGCACACACTTTTCTGTAGCCTGTTTAGGGGTTTTACTCTGGAATTAACCATTGTGGCTTTCCCACAATGTACCACGGTGTACTCATGGTATGGATCATCATCTCGTATTGCTATATGTGTGGAAATACAAGCCGTATACTTACTTACTCTGATTATTATACGTAAAAATTTTAACCTTTTGTGACCAGCACTGCAAATTAGAAAGTTTGTCCTTGTTGTGTTAGGATTGAATCAGTAAATAAATAAAAAAAAAGGTTAATGCCAGAGAATGAAAGAACATTGATTTTTCAGGTCAAACCGAACCTAACAGAACAATTTCAAGGTCCGGAATAGTAAACTAGTGACGACAATTCAAAGATCTAATGAGAATTTTTTTTCATATTATGCATATGTTCAGAAACATGGCGAAACATGGCTGAAGCCGACGTTCAGTCGCTCTATGATTAATACTACTCGTATATAGACGCGTACTACTTCATATGGAATAATTTAGTGAAATTTGTTAGCGGATAGAGAGCATGTCGTATGATTAAAGTTAGTTTATTAATAAAACCCCGAAATATCACGACCAGCGCCACGTCTTTCAACAGCTACTTCATTGGTTTACACAAGGCAATGTTCTGAAGACAATTGAACGCATTGGCTGTTAAAAAGTAGAAAAATTGTTTTCGTAGTCTAGACGTCCAGACCATAATAAAGACAAAGGGGCAAAGTAAAATGGTCCATTTACAATTTTTTAGAAAATTGTAACACACTATGTAGTTGACCTGTTAGTGTAAATTAAATTTACTGTTCAATTATTGTATTTAGAATATTTAAACTTCTAACTGCCTTTCTAATGAAGTTTCATAAAATTTCTTTGAGACAAGTTTTAAAAACTCCCTACCGAGGAGCAGAAGTTAGGAAATATATTTGAAGCCAATGCATACAAAAAATTAAAGCTAATTGCTTTTTCGAACAAAAGATTCACATTTCAACCCAAAAGAGAATAGGTGAAGAAACTAACGTTAATAATGGGTTTGATTGAAGCTTTAAAATAGGTGTTCCACTGTATAAACTAATTTATATGCTCTTTAGAAGATGGTACCATGTTTTTTTTTTGTTCCAAGTAACTTTTAAAAGTATTTTTAGAGGTAATAACGTAATTTAAACAAACACAGTTCAATTTCGAAATAGTTCGAAATGTATTTGGACTCCGAAGAAATTATTTAATAATTTTTAGTTATTTTTAAAAATAGGTAAATGAATCCTTTCCTAAACAAGGTTGTCCACTGCCATCACTGCCTAATGTAGCTCACAGGTAAATTTCCTACCAAATTTATAGACAAAAATATCCGGGGTAAAGGAGTTAAAAGTTTTTAATTTCGTTTAATTATTATCAGGGCAACTTAAAATATATTCCAACGTGTTTCTTGTCACACATGCCAGCAACTAGCTGAAGAAATGTTATAAAATTATACAATTTTGGTTGCTTTCAGCTGATTTAAAGCGACTTCAAACTTGCATTCCGGTAACATTTCTAAATATTCTGATTAAAAATATCGAAATTTTGAAACTCCTTTTTTGAATAATTTTTTAAATTTGCACAGAGTTCGAAACTTGAATGTAGATGCTTTTTGTAGAGGAATAATTTATATTTGCATAACAAATTTATTGAAATTAAATAAGAAACAAATAAATTGTCAAAATTTATTAGTAAGTAAGTCAGTCCCTGTGCTATAGCTCTTTCAAACACTTCATATGAAGTTTAGAAGCATATCTTATGGCTTACAAGGGCATATTTGGAAAATTAAATAACTTATTTTTAGTACTTACTTAAATAATTTTTTAAATCATATTTTGGATTGCCCTAATTTTTATATGTGATTACTCTATTTACTAAAAGAATTCAAAATAGGCCATGTGGCGTGATAACTTGAAGATTCTAGTTGAATGTTATTTTCAAGAGTTCAATAAAATTTTGAAATTTCTCTACCACAATAAACATTTAGATTTTTTGTTCTTTTTTTTTAACTTCTACATTACATTCTGAGCTCCGTGTTAGTACATTCATATGGTAGATTTAATGAAAAATTGGCTTATTGTGTACTGATGAGTTTTACAAAATTTCCTCATTTAGACATATTGAATTTCATTGTTTACCTATTTTTCAATTGCATTTTTAGTGTGTTGATTTGAGTTATTATTTTCACTATTTGTATGTATTTGTATTTACACTGTTTCTAATAGTTTTTGGCCAACACACAAACTTACAATACATATGTACTTAAGTATGCATGTAAGTATACGTGCTTGTTTGAACAACTTTGTGAAGGTCAACAGAGCGTTTGGTGCTTGAACTTTAGCGATAACTCAAGTAGCAGCATAACCGGATTTCTCCATTTAGTCACAACAATGCCTCTATGCCTGTCGATCTGTTGTTTGCTTGTACGTAGGTATGGTGACGCTATCTTCTTATTGTTTCTCAGTCGAGTACTTGTCTTCGTTCTAACTGGGTCACATTTTTGTTTTGTTTCTTCATTACAAAGCGCATTATTTAGTTGTATTTATTGTTTTAAGCTTTTCTACAATCTCTTATTTATCTTCCTTCGGAGCTTTAGTTTCAAATAAATCTCTTTGTTTGCTTTTCTATACATATGTAAGTATGTCTAGACGATTATACGCTTCGACATCTATTTGTATATTTATTTTACTTACAGCGAGAACACTTCAGCGCTTATTGTATAAAAGTGCTATAAATAGTTGTGGAAAAATACAACAGTGTTTACCTGAAATGAGAAAATGAGATTTATATAAAAAATGTGTTTGCAAGTATACTATAATATATATTGTACATATGTTAATATATATAAAATATAAATATACCAACTTGATAAAAAAGGTGATGTTCTAGTTCTAAGACAACTGATTTTAGTTCTGCTTCTTTTTTTTTGGTTTTGTTAGGTTATCACATCTGTAATTAGCATTTCTACCAAAATTGTATCGCCATTACTTGATATTTGTAAAACTTAAGCCGCTTTGCGTAAATCTACCTCTGCACGAATTTTCGATTTTTACAGTTTTAAAAATCGATTGAAATTTGCATCAAGAAGTTTGTATTAAATTTTGCATTAAAAATGGAATCAATGGACTGAAAATCTTATAAATGTTAAAAAACTGTTTCGGTAAGGAAAGAAAGAAAACAGCCATTTATGATTGGCATGAACTCTTCAGAAGACAACGTCAGCCCATCGATAATGACGAACCTAGTGGCAGGTCGTCGATTACGAAAACTGATGAAAATATCAATAAAGTGAAAGACGAGCTGATCAAAAATAGCAAATTAACTATCAGAGAGCTGGTAAAGAACTTGAAGATTGCTTATGAATCCGTTCAGGTCATTGTAGCTAATGATTGCGCCGGGTTGCTACAAAGTTGGTTCTAAAGGAGCAGAATTTCATGCAAAAAGAGACCGGGATGATACCGCCTAAGACATGATTTCCAAGACTGAATCCGACTCAACATTCATCAAATGCATTACTACTGGAGACGAGTCGCGGATTTATGATTACGGCACGTAATTCAGACATCAGGCAAGTGAGTGGAGAGCTCCGAATAAATCAAGACCAAAACGAAAAATCACGTCGGTTTCTGTTCAAAGGAGAGCGATGCTCACGGTTTTTATGTATCACAATGGTATTATATGCACTCCATAAATTTTTGCCAGAAAGTCATACCATTAATGAGGGCTATTATTTGGGCATTATGAGACATTTTCGAGAAGCAGTAGGTCAAAAAAGAAAGGGTTTGCGGGAAAACAATTCGTCGATTTTGCACCATGATAACGCATCATCATACAAGGCAAACATTATCCGTAAATTTTTAGCATAAAACGAAACGAATACTATCCAACAGCCATCGAATTCCCCAGATATGGCTCCCTGTTATTTATTTTTCGCATTGATCGAGACTAAAAACCACTTCAGGGAACGCATTTTAACAGCCGAAAGGAAGTTATGGAGAAATCAAAGACGGTTCTGATGGCTATGCCGAAAATAGGGTTCCAAAAATATTTCGAGAGCTGGATCAAACGAACACAAAGGAGTAAATGCGTTGCAGTTGAGAGGGAGTACTTTGAAGACGATAATACCACTTTTGCGGACTAAACTTGCATTTAAAATTGTCTGAATATATTCTGGAAACTTTTTGATCAGGTGAACTTGGAGGTGGTATATCCATATAGTTTTATTAGATTCTACTTTTAAAAACGTTAACTTAAAATTTCCTTGAGTAAAATAATAAGCTATGTAAGTATGTACAGCTCACGACAAACGCTAGCACATTAGTATTTTGACCAGTTTTAACTATTTTTTCTCTCTCTCATTCATTATTTTTTATAAAAGTACAGCTCATTGTAGCCGAATCCGCCGTAGCCGAATAGGCTGGTGCGTGAGTATCATTCTTAAACACCAAAATTAAGAAAAAGTTTTTTCTAACAGCGCATATATATAATTAACGCTTACACCATTTATTGAGTATATGGTGACATTCTTTCCTTTGTTTGTGGTATGCATCCTGATGTTTCGCATCCTGTTTTCGCAGAAGGTTTTTTCATTGAACTTGGAGATTTACCATTGTCTGTCAGGGGCTACCGCTTTTAGAATAAACCATTACATTATTTATCTTTTATTTATCTTTAACTTCCTCAAAAATTATCCAGAAACTAACCCTGACACTACACTTCGCCTTGAAGAGGAAAAAGCGTGAACTTCTGTAATGAAATAATCGTTAAGTAGGCGAACTGCGGGTCCGCAGCTTCCCAGAGAAGTGTGAGAATAACGACAACTCAGATTTAGTATTATTAGTCCGATATGGTTCAGCGAAATTTAAGAGGCGCATTTTAGAGTCATATATATGAGAATTAATCAGCTATAGTCTCTATATTTCAACAAATTCGTATTTCGCAGATTCAGAAAGGAATCGGGCAATTTGTTGGACAATTAAATATGTCGTATTTTCCCATAACTTTATGTTTTGCTTTTTACACAATAATTAATTCAAATGGAGCTGTATAAGAAGTGAACTTTGAACCAGCGTAAGACAGTTCAGAAATTTCTCTATCTTCTTTCAGACACTGGCACTGAAAGCGTTCGCTGCGAATTTGAAGGGCAAAGAACTTTTTAAGTTGAGTAAAATTTACATTTGAATTTTGTAAAATAAAAATTCTGTGAGGCGAACTTTTTTTCTCTCTCCTTTTTATTTTTGTTATATATTATGCCAAAGGGATGAATCTCTAACAGGCAGCAAATAGCAATCCCCGTGGAAGAAAGAAGAATGTCTGTACATATGCATAAGTGAGGTGCCAGTAGCTGAGTGAGTATACACATACATACCTATATACATAGTAGATACATATGAGCACGAGGGTCATTAACCGCTACGAAGCACAGAAGAATTCATAAGCAAAAAGAAATAACTTCAAGGGGCATATAAAAATATCTCATATATGCATAAATACGTGCATACATAAGCATGTGTACGTATTTATGTACTAAGTATATGCTTGTCTAAGCTTCATATGATGTCATATCTGAAAATACGTTGTCTTTGCTTTCCTTTTACAGCCGCATTGGGCCTTGCAGACGGAGTTAAAGGGGTAAATGCTACAACGCCATTGCATTTCATATACAAACTTAGCCAATGGCAACCAACTTATGCAACTATAGCTTAAAAACAACAACAACAACAAGTACACTCGCTGATGCCCCTGGCTGCTGCAGCAATGCAACAAATAAAAGAAACACAAACATTGTCGTAAAAGTAACGATAACAGCAAAAGTAACAAGAACAACAAACAACAGCAGCGGCGATGACAGCGAGCAATCATAAATGAAAGAACAACAAAATGAATAAAATGCGAAGCTACCGAAAATTGCAAAATAAAAATGAATTTCATAATTGAAGAGTAAAATTTTCATAGATATCGATAAAAGTCAAGCACGTAAGAAAAGTGTAGCAGAAGACTAATTTCCTGAGTTGATCTACGCGTATACTATATACGTAAGTATGTAGAAGGTGGCGCAAAATTAATCACCCTATCGGAAGATTTATAATTTTTGCAAATGGCGTCATACGTCAATTATATTTGACACTTGTGAACAAGACAACTGCAGTATATAAAAAAAAAATTTCCATTACTCAAAATATTTTCGTTTTTGATTTAGTATAGAAGTTTTTCAAAAACAGAATTGGTTGATTATTTCGCACCACCTTGTATAAGTATAATAATATAATAGCACACCCTTCCCTCCACCCCAAAACGAATACTCCATGCTTTACAACAGCCTTTGGGTATAATGAATACTGCAAATTAGCTTGAAGCAGACCAGACGGCGTCCAGCGCATCTTATAACTTATGCTTTTTGTTTTTTATTTGTCTTCACAATACTTGTAGCAACCGCACAACCAACCATCGTGGCATATGCACTAAGTGCGTTGCATACTTAATGAGCTGCGGCCACAACAAGGGCGGGGTGGTGTATAAAAACAGCAAAACATAACACGTGGAATTCCCTTCACTTGAAGAAGGGGAATTAGCTACAAAATGTTGGTACACAAGCAGGCACTTAAATTTTGGTTTACTAAAAGTGGCGGGGAAGTGTTGATATATGTATGTATCTGCAGAATCTGTGACTATTTATTTACTTATTTTTCAACTGAATATTTTTTTTACTATATTATAATATTTTATTAACCCAAGCTGTACACTTTGTACAAGATTTATAAAAAACCGAAAAATATGAATCATTATGTCAAACGTTATAATAAACGAGGAGCTCTGGAGAATTGCACACCAAAATAGCATCCACAGTGAAATAAAGAAAAAAAATATGCATGGATAGGGCATACTCTGCGAAAGCCTTATGAGCAAATACCACATGCCACCTTGACTTGGAAGAAGAGGTAGACCATTGATGACTTGGCAAAGGACAACATATGTATCCTCCTCCTAAAGGAGTATGGAATAATAAAATAACCCATTAAATTCTAATACAATAAAGTGCAAGCTTGAAGGATTTCAACATTTTCGTCGATGTTTAATATTTTGTTTTACTGACAGGGATTATTACTATATTCAACTCAGCAAGTGTTCAAGATCAGCAAACTCTTAGGTATTTATTTTATTTTATTTTATTTTTTATTAATGCATAATTCTGTTCAATAACAATAACCGTAGCTGCTGTTGTTGTTGTTTTAACAGTAATAGAAGCCCCGTCAGTGTAGGGTATATCGCCGTTCGCCTTCGTCTGGCTCACCTGAAGGTACGCCCAGGAAAACAAGCTGTTTCGACGGGTTGGGTCCAGAGGGAGCGGGGTGTTAGATGAGTAGGTTTAAGGGGGCATGTGAAGTTAGTGGTTAATGTCGTGCGGAGTATCTTCACATGCCGGACATATGTTTAGTATGTCGGTCAATTCTGGATAAGTAAGAGTTTAACCTGCTACAGTATCCAGAACGTAGTTGTGCCAGTGTTACACGTGTCTCACGGGGAAGCTGGAGCTCTTCATCTGCAATAGGTGGTGTTTGGTCTCCTATTACGGCATTCACGTGGCGGGAGCTTAAGAAGGTGGGGACGGTCTCCCGGTGAATATCGTTTATTGGCTGTCTAAATACTTTCTGGTCCAGTAGATTTCTGTCAGTTTTGTCCTGGATCTCGTCGGTATAGTTTAAATGGTGCCTCCTGACGTGCCTAGGAGGCGGCTCTGGCTCAAGCAAGTGTCTGCAAGGGTGAAACCTGCGGTAACATCCCAGCAGGAACTGCTTGCTGAGCAGTTTATTGTGCTCCATTACTGGGAGGATTTGTGCGTCGTTGTGAAGGTGTTGAACAGGCGACATCAGGAGGCAACCGGTCGTTGTCCGAATGGCAGTATTTTGGCATGTCTGTAGCTTTATCCACTGCATGTCACTAGTTCCAGGCAACCAGATAGGCGCATCCTAGTTTAGAACCGGCCGACCAATTGCCTTAAATGTCGATAGCAACAGTTCTTTGTCTTTGCTCCAAGTGCTGCCGGCAAGCGACTGGAAGACCTTGTTGCGATTTTGGACCTTAGTGGCAATTGCGGTTGTATGCGCTGTCAAAGGTCACACCCAAAATTTTGGGATTGTTTACAGTCGGAATTGCTGTGTCATCGACTTTTACCCTGAGGGACAGTTTGACCTCTTTTGTCCAGGTGGTAAAGAGGGTCGCCGTGGATTTAGCGTGGGAGAGTTGGAGATTCCTCGCAGTGAAAAAGCTAGAAAGGTTGTAAGGTAGCTGTTCCCTTTGGAGTGCAGTCGTCAGCGTATGAGACCAGGGAAAGTCCCTCTGGTGGTTGGGGGAGCTTCGAGATGTAGAAGTTGAACAGCAAGGGTGAAAGGACACCACCCTGCGGTTCACCTTGCTTAATCTTCCTCTGCTTTGATATTTGGCCTCGAAAAATCACTGACGAGTGACGACCGCTCAGGTAGTTGGCGGACTATTTCTTCAGCTCTGGCGGGAGTGTCGACTGTAAAATGTCATCTAGTAACGTGGATTGGCTGACTGTATCGAAATCTTTCTTCAAGTCCAACGCTACTAGGACAGTCCTCCCGCAGGGGCGGTTTTGGTTAAGCCCGCGTTTTATTTGGGCGTTTATAACGGTGAATGCTTTGATGGTACTGTGCACTCATCGGAAACCACGCTGATGTGTGGCTGGGGTCAGGTGTTTCGTGAAGAGTGGGAGTAAGAGGGCTTCAAGTGCCTTCACTACTGGAGAAAGGAAGCCGAAAAATTGACGAACTTCAGAGAATTTGAGCTTTTTTTACTAATTATTAATAACTAGAAAAAATATTCCTTAACAAATGCATTTTACTTTATTTTTTGAGATGAGTGTTTTTCGAGGGGGCTCCGGAGATTAAATGTCACTCACTTAATGAAAATGTAAGAAAATATTGCTCAACAGTTGTATTATTTGAGCAGCCGTCTGGATTTTCCCTTGTACACGCAGACTGAAATAGTATCTTTCGATGATAGCTAATAGTACTCTTCTATAGGAATGTACCTAGTTAAGCCGCTCATCAAAGATGATAGTTGCGGCTTTGTTAACTAACATAAGAAGCTTGGCTGATAAACGTCGCCTAATTCCTGGCTTGAGCGATCTTACAACTTTATATGCCTTGATGATCGGTTAGGACTTTCTGATCTAGCATCAAACCAACCAGACCAAGAGAAGGCTGTGGGTAGTTCAAAACTCCACTCACTAACCCACTACTTGCTCAGAGAAACAAACTGCGCAGGTGTCGTGCCTAACAAATAAAACTCTTAAACTTCTATGGACATGAGAAACCCTCTTGTTTTACTAGGCCCTATACGATGTGGTAAAGATGTTTGTAAAGCAAAATTGTCAATACTTTCAGGCCTTTTATAAGAGGTGTCTCCTGGTTCTCGAATATTACTAAATATTGTGGGAAGTTCTTAAGGGGGACCGTTTCAAAACTTATAATAGTGAAAGAACATACCAAAGTGATCAGGATACAACGACGAAAGTTTAATAACGTTTCAGGAAAACAGCTTCAAGCAACAACGTAAGACAAAATCAAACGTTTCCCAAAATAGCAGGGTTCCGGGAATAGATTATGCTAGATAGAGGAAGGGGAGTCAAAGTGTTTACACTTTTGCACATTTTTATGGTATACGGCCCGGAAAACTGTGTGGTTCTGCCCTTTTAGATAATAATGTTATCAAGAGTTCTATGTAAACAACAACGGCCAACATTTCTGTGGAACAATTAACCCTCCAACTGCTATATGGGTCCTTTTTATCACTTTTTTGGGGAAGGGTAAAAAATAGATATAACATAGGACAAAATGGTTTGTTATAAAATTGTCCTATGTCTCTTTACACACCAAAGCTCAAAATTCAATGTGAACACCAGAAATAAGTCATTACGAAAAATGTGTAAGGGTTAATTTTATTAGCGTGTATTAAGAAACTTATTTTGGTAAAATTTCATTATCTCTAACGCAGACTGGTACAGAAGTAATACCTTGCACCTACTTTAGAAGAGCTTGGCGGATAGCTGGGGGCTATTGCGGAATAATTTGCAAAAAGAGCATCATTAGCTCTTTCACCAAAAATTCGATGCAGCGAAAGTCTGCTAAAGTCAAATTGCATGCTCGTTACCTCGTTACCTTACCAATACTCCTTGAACGTCCTCGGTCACAACAGC
>JAYXIM010004246.1:0-35278 GCA_037575425.1 Anastrepha fraterculus | reverse complement strand
ACGGTACATTACAGATGCGCTTGATTTCATAGTAATAAAAGTAGCGAAATTCTCCGTTTTCTGTTAGTGAAATTCTTGGAGGGGCAAACTAAGTAGCTACTGTTCATCTGGTCAGATTGGTTTCCTCATTTCAACATTTTAACGTTTCAGCATTTTAATTCAATTCAAAAAATTCCCACACTTCCCCAAAGGGATTTTAGACAGATTATAATATTAGATGTGCAACTAAGTTCCCGCTGTTTGTCAATAGATACCACCAGCTGTGTGTGCTAGTCGATTCTAACATAACCTAAACGTCATAAACCAAGCTTAGACATATGGCAAACAAACTGCTTCGACACATTAGTGATTTTGTTTTGGTATCATATACTTCTGGTTTTGAGAAAATTACTTATTTTGTGCCGAATAATCGTCATTAGCCGGAAGTGTTGATTTTCCTCTTTCATTCGAAAGAAACGGCGGCTGAAGCGCATCAAGAGCTACAAAAAGTTTATGGAGATGCTGCTTTAAGTGAAACAACATGATGAGATTGGTTTCGTCGCTTCAAAGAAGGTGATTTTAATGTTGACGACCGTCCGCGGGAAGGAAGGTCAAAAGCCTTCGAAGACACTGAATTGGAGGCATTGCTCAATGAGGATCCGTGTCAAACGCAAGAAGAGCTTGTTTCAGTATTAGGAGTTACCCATCAATCCATTTTCAAGTGACTGCATATTTTGGGAATGGTTCAGAAACAAGAGACTTGCGTTCCTTATGAGTTAAAACCAAGGGATGTTGAATATCGCCTGTGAATAACTGCTCGCATCGTGACGGCTGATGAAAAATGGATCATTACAGCAATGCTTCTACGTCGTCGCCTCGACCGAATGTTCACGCTGCACAGGTTATGCTATGTATTTGGTGGGACCAAGTTGGTGTTATTTATTATGAACTGGTGAAACCAAGCGAAACCATCACTGGGGATCGGTATCGACTTCGATTGATGCGATTGAGCCGAGAACTGCGCGAGAAGCGGCCGCAATACGCGGAGAGGCATGAAAAAGTGATTCTATAGCATGGCAACGCTCGGCCTCACGTTACCAAGTCCGTTAAAACCTACCTGGAAACACTGAAATCGGAAATTCTACCCCACTCGCCATATTCTCCAGATATTGCGCCGTCCGATTATCACCTGTACCGATCGATGGTACATGGTCTAGCTGACCAGCAGTTCCATTCATATGAAGACATAAAAAATTGCTTGCGATGGGTAAAACTTGTAACCCTTTGCTCAGAATAAAGCGAGAACTTAGTTGCGCACCTAATATTTGGAAAAAAAGTCAAATTAGATTTGTTCACAAATGCCTGGAACTTGAATTGAGAATGTGATGAAAGAGTCCAGCTAAGTTTGCTTACATTTGAGCTTCCGGATCACTGTGATGTTTTCCAAATGCTAGCAGTTGCAGCCAAACAAAAAGTCAGTTGGCTGCTGACCAGTGAAATATTCTCTCAGGTGTTTAGCATTTATTATGACAGCAGGCCTGCAGCTAATGCACTGTAAATTCAACCGAGAATGTACGAGTTCGTTTTCAGTTGTATGCGATTGGACGCTTATCAAAGACATATGGGTACCAGGCCACAGAAACTTTGCAGGAAACTGTGCGGCTGAGGCTATACAGGACATCTTTGACATGGTTTCTTCGCAAAATAGTGTGTTGAAGCTTCTTTGCCAACCTGTGATCTGTTCTCGCAATCAGCGGGAGTTGGACGAGAATGCACTTGCATACTTACATACCTACCAAATTGTGAGTCTTTACCGAACGTCTGTAGTTTGGAGGCCTTCAAGGGCGAGGACTACAAAGTAAATTTCAATAGCGACTGCGTCTAAATGGAACACTGTTTGGTGGGCATGCATGAACTGAGACTCATCATAACGAATTAATAATCCAATTTTTTTCTTAATAACTTTTTTACTAAATGCAATGATGGGCATCTTTATTTTTATCTTTACAGGCTACACCACTTGAATGTTTGTATACTATAGTTGCCTAGTTTACAATCGTCAAATATGATTGACGTACGCTGCTGTTTATAATAATTACAAACCTTGTGATGATTAATTTCGCACCACCTTGTATATGCATAATAGAGGTTTTACATTTGAACCGTAAAATTTGTTGTGCATGAAGCTCAATATAACGTGGAGTCTTCTTTGTGATGGCTGTCTAGAAGACGATGAGGTATAATCATCTCAGCACTTACTCTTGTTCAGCTACCCTGCTTTTGAATGAATGAGGTTCGCACTTCGCCTTAATGGTCTTTTGTGCCCCACCCTGAGTTTGCGAGGCTAAGTTTTAGGCGCTGTAAAATATGTTTTCAATATATATTTGAGGAGATCTCAAGTCTTTATATGAGCTATCAGTGGAATTTTCTCCTAAGCGATTTTCTTTCTGCCATTCTTAAATATCGTAGCTCTGGTTTACCCTCCTTCTTTACTTTTCTCCACTCTTTGTTTGTTTTGTGTTATTACAAGGGACGAATGTCAAGCTTCAGCCAACCGTAAAATTTTTATTTCTAAAAATTTGCTAGAAAGATACATATATGTTTTTCAGACAAATCGCTCGCCAACATATTAGATGGGAGATGTAGCAATTAAATTTAAATTTAATGTCAGATGGGATGTATGAGTATTGTGAATAAAATAACTGAAAATGAGTGAGTCAGGTAATTGCGGGTGATGCATCGCAAATATTTCCCTATGGCCCCCCAATATCTGTAAACAAAGTCTACAAAAGGTAAAAAAAGGTTAAGCGCAACGAAAGAGGGAATATCGAGTGAAGGTAAAGCTGGACTGTTTTTTGCCGATATACATACTTGACATCATTCGTCGTGAATATATTCCTATCGAGCAGACCATGACCGGACAGTTCTATATAAGATTCTTTGAAGAGCTACTAGCAGCTCAAACTCGCGGAGAACTGTTAAATATTGCAGCATCGCAAAGCACTAACCCAATTTTCATGAACTGGGCAAGAGCTTTTTGCCAAACATGAAACATTCTAACGTTTCCGCACTCAGCTTATAAAAAGTATATCGCCTTCTATGGCTTTCTCTTGTTCTGCAAGATGAAATTGCACCTCAAACTCATCGTGACAGCTTAAAGGAGGTCAAGTAAACTGTAGCCGCGGTGATGAATAAGTTGAATTTTAAGGATGACCAAGCATGTGCTCAATCGTGGCAAGGCGTCGCGGTATTTTTTCAAGTATTTTACCACCATTAGCAATGGGCTTAGTGTATGGTTTCCATTGTAGCTAAAGTACTCCAAATTATAAATAATTATGTAAGTGTGTATATCTATTTATGGATACGTGAATATTTCCCTTAATGCTGAGTATAAGCTTATTCCTATGGCGTTTGTCTCTTTGGTAATCTCGAATTTTTTTTTTTTTTTTTTTTTTATTAACGCATCTTAAAGTATAAGCAGAATAACGTTTAGAAATTACAACTAGTACAACGAAATAAAGATACTAACGAGCAATTTTTATTGAACATATATATTAAAAAGGAAAAAACTAAGATGCCCCAATATTCATAAATTCATTATAAATGTATAAATATATAAGGTACAGCTGCTACTGGGTGCCCATCTGGTCTGAAACTGTTTTACGCTTGAGCCGCCGACGATGAGTATTTGGCTGAAGCAAAGCCAATGCTTCAGCGTTGACATGTGTACTTAAACGTTGTCTGTGAGCCATGGCGTACTTTTTCGCCACGTCAGTGATGGGTAAGATACCAAGATCGCGATGAAGGTCGAGATTTCTCACATAGTATGGAGCATTGGCGATGTTGCGCAACACTTTATTTTGGAATCGTTGGATAATTGTCATGCAAGATTCGCTTGAGCATCCCCATAGCTGAATGCCATACGTCCAGACCGGTTTGAGTATTTGATTATATAGCAGTAGTTTGTTGTTCGTTGACAGAATAGAGTGTCTGCCAATAAGATAAAGAAGGTTTTTTGTTTTTAATTCCAGCTCTTCACGCTTTTTCTTGACATGCGCCTTCCAACGCAGTTTAGCATCAAGGGTTATACCAAGATATTTTGCCTCGTTGACGTACGGTATATTTACGCTGTTTATGTAGACTGGCTTGTAAATTGTTTTTTTCAGGCCGAATACAATGTGAACTGATTTGGAATTATTTAATTTGATACGCCATTTTTTTGCCCATGTTGCAATAGAACTCACCGCTGATTGCAATTTCGTCGTTGTAGTCTCTATCACTTCTCCAACTGCTAGGATAGCCGTGTCATCTGCAAAGGTTGCGGTAACGTGTTGCTCGTGAACCGGTAAGTCATACGTATACAAGAGGTATAAGAGAGGGCCTAGGATGCTTCCTTGAGGTACCCCCGCGCGTGCTTTTTGCAATGATGAATAGGCGTTGTCAAGTCTGACACGAAAGTATCTGCCATCAAGGTAGGAAGAAAGGATTTCGCAATAATTCCTGGGCAAAATCAATTTTAGTTTGTGGAGTAAGCCCGTATGCCAAACTTTTTCAAACGCCTGCGAGACGTCAAGGAACACCGCTGCGCAAACTTTGTTTTCCTCTATCGCACACTCTATGGTTCTAACAACCCTGTGAACTTGGTCGATAGTGGAGTGATTTTTCCGAAAGCCAAATTGGTGCGTTGGAATAACTCTCTTGTTTTCTATAATTGGCAACATTCGAGTCAGTAACAGTCGTTCAAAAAGTTTGGACAGCATTGGTAGCAGAGAAATGTCTCGAATGAAATTTTACGAAAAAACATGTTTATAGAATATGTTCGTGTTCAAATCTCCTTTTTAAAAATACTTATTGGACTTATTGAACTTTAAATTAGTCAAATTTTTTTCCTAAAAAGAGAAGCTACATAGAGGGTTAAAATATTCCACAAAAGTTATGCTGGCAAAATTCTACTATAGAAAATTGATAATAAAAAATTAATAATTCAAAAGTGACGCCAGTAGATGTCAGTAGTGACTAATTTCTGGATTGCCTTTTTTTTATGTTATCCTCGACATTTGTCTAGTAAATAGATGTAGGATTTTGCAGTATGGAACGCGTTGAAATTATTGAAATATGTTATGAAAATGGTCAATCTTTAGGAGCAACATATCTCAAAATTCGATATTCTTTTGGTAGAATGAGTCGCTAATTTAAAGGATGACGAAAAAATTTCAAGGAACTGTTTCTGTCGGGGATAGAAAACGGACTAGCAGACCAAAAACTGGACTTTTTCTTGAGAAAATTACTGTTGTAGCGCAAAGTGTTGCTGTAAAATATTCAACATCGATATCTCGACGTTCTCAGCAATTCATGAATGGACTGCTTTGCGGATTATACCCATAGACCTGTTTTTGGTGGACAATTAAATAATTTTTTTATATTTCAGTTATAATTGTACATTGAATAAAAATAGTGAAATCTGAAAGGATCGTAATTAATGAATGCTTCATTTTATTTATTTAGTTATCTATTTCACTCTACAGAGAGATGTCTGTGATATGGTTTTTAATGAGAAGTATTATTTTGATATTCAAAGAAAAGTGCTATTTTTTAAAATAATTCATCGGATGTTTATTTCACTATTAAGGGGAAGATATGCCGTGAATAGTGGAAAATAATATCAGGCAAATGATCACCACGACCACGCTTACAGGACAATATCCTTTTCATGAAATTTTCCATAATCGAATTGCAAAGTGACTGCTTTATGTACTCGATAGCCCCACGAATTCCATCTTTGAGGTCTTGAATCGACCCTGGGCTGTTGGCGTAGACCTTCTCCCAGCGGCCCCAAAGAAAAAAGCCACAAGGTGTTAAATCACAAGATCTCGTTGGCCAATTGTGATCACCTCTTCGAGAGATAACAGGGTCCGGAAACTTTTCCCGTAAAAGATCAATGGTTTCGTTGCTTGTGTGGCGCGTAGTGCCGTCTTGTTGAAAATAAACGTTGTCCAGATCAATACAATCCAATTCCGGTCATAAAAAATTGTTAGTCATCGGTAGCACAATCCATTCACCTGTAATACCTATTTTTGGAAAACCCTTCACAATTAGTTACGTATTACAAGAATATTTAAAAAAAAGGCCCTTTATTTGCATCACAAATCCAATTGAAACACATAACAATGAAGGTTGCTATGGTATGACCAAAATTTGGAAAATTTTATTCACGCTACAAATGAAGAACTGAAACCTTCTGGATTATAAATCTCTTTTGCGTAAACGATATATTTACGAAGTGCTTCACTTTCCTGTTCGAATCAAAAAATCGGTATTTGTTATATTGCGTACCTCAAATTGATTGCTACAAGATCAGCAACCCCTGCTTCATCAAGACCAAGTACACCAACCCATGTTAATGGCGAAAATATTGAGTATCATACAGATGAGGATGAGCTGGCTAAAGAAACTGAGTGGATAAGGGTTAAGCATAAAACCAAAAAAAGGAAAATGAATACAACACCCTCTCCAGCCACTCCCAAAAATAAAAACAAAAACAGCCAAACTAATATCAAAGAAAATAAAAAAGAACCGATGCCACCACCTATTATACTGGAGGATATCACATCATATGAAGTTCTCTACAATCAATTAATATCCACAATAAATGCAGATGCATTTCAAACAAAAATTATTAATGATACAACTGTAAAAATCAATTGCATAGATTCTGAAGCATACAGAATAGTAGTTGGAACATTAAACAGAAATGGAAACTCATTCGACTCTTATGAAAATAAACAAACTAGAGTGATTAGAGTTATAGCAAAAAATTTGCATCACACTTGCAACCCAGAAAATATAATGAAAGATCTGATATGCAAGGGATATAAAATAAAGGCAGCAGTAAATAAGCTAGCATGGAAGAAAAAAACTCCTCTTAATATGTTCATGTTGTTTTTTGAAAATAATGAAGATATTGAGAGAATATACAAAATCACAAATATACTAGGCTGTCAAGTAGAAATTGTGCCGATTAAGGGAACTAAACTTGTTCCGCAATGCAAAAATTGCCAAACATATGGGCATACCAATAAATATTGCAGCAAACCAGCTAGATGCGTTAAATGTGCTGGTCGACATCATACATAAGAATGCAACAAAACAAAAGAACAAGCGCCAAAATGTGTTCACTGCGGAGGAGATCATCCGGCCAACTACAGAGGATGTATTGTAGCAAAAGAGTTGCAAAAAGTGAGAAACAGCAAGATCCAAAAACCTAAAACTTATAGTAATAATAAAGCCAATAAAATTATCCTTAAGCAAGCCCCAGTTATGCAAACTGAAAATAAAATTAAGGGCACACAAAATAAATTGTCATATGCTGCTGTCACTAAGTCGAATACAGCAGAAAAAAATGTGACTGACAATCAAAACAATAATATCAGCCAAAGTCTACAACTCATTCTGAACAAAATGACTATACTTGAAAAATCATTTTCAAACATGAATGAGAGAGCGATCAAATTGGAAAGTAGTAACAAAAAAACTACTTCCAAACCTAAAAGAAGATAATGGCCAATACAATTAAAATTATGTCATGGAATGCAAATGGACTGCTTAAACATCAAGCTGAGTTACAAGCAATCCTAGACATAAATAAAGTAGATGTGTGCCTAATATCAGAAACACATCTAACTAATCAATCGTACATTAAATTTCGAGGTTATAAAACATATCACACAATTCACCCAGAAAATACTGCAAAGGGTGGAAGTGCAATAATTATAAAAGAAAATATATATCATCACGAAGAAAACAAATTTCAAGCAGAAGATATACAAGCAACTATGTTAAGTATTAAAACTAAAAATCAAAATATTACCATAGCTAGCTTATATAGTCCCCCAAAACACAATATCAAACGAGAACGTTACTTTGAACTATTCAGAGCTGTTGGAAATCGATTCATCATAGGTGGTGATTATAACGCTGAACACACACATTGGGGATCGAGACTCACAACAACAAAAGGAAAAGAATTGCTAAATGCAATACAAACATACAAGTGTGACGTAATTTCTACAGGGAAGCCCACCTACTGGCCCACTGATCCTGACAAAGTTCCAGATCTAATAGACTTTTTCGTCACCAAAAACCTAGGAAGTAATTATATGCAAATAGATGAAATCTTAGAGTTAAACTCAGACCATTCGGCAATAGTATTAACACTAAGCGAAACTATAATTTCTAAGCCAACAAATCCAACTTTAGTCAACAAAAAAACGGACTGGGAAAGCTTTAGAATAACATTGGAAAATAGAATTGAACTAGCGGTTCCACTACAAACCGAAGAACAACTGGACCTTGAGGTGGAAAAACTAGTCAACGATATACAGTATTCAGCATGGGAAAATACACCTGAAGTCAAAAGAAAACTGAAAGGCAATTGCTATCCTAAAGAAATAGTAGAGCTTATTTCAGAAAAAAGAAAAGCGAGAAAAAAATGGCATCAAACCAGAAACCCGCGGGATAAAACAATACTGAATAATTTAACATCACAATTAACAAATGAAATTAGACAGTTAAAAAATGACTCTATAAGTGACTTTCTTCGTGAGCTTACTAACGACTCCAGTACTGAATATTCGCTTTGGAAGACTACAAAAAATCTAAAGAGACCAATCATACAAACACCTCTAATTAAAAATGTGGATGGAAGCTGGGCCAGAAATAATGAGCAAAAAGCAACAATATTTGCAAATCATCTTGAAAACATATTTCAACCAAATGCAGCTAATGACATTAATCCCTTGCCATACATTGCAGAACAAATGGACGGGATAATACCATTCGTCACTCCGGCTGAAGTCAAAAAAGAGATCAAGAGTAATATCAACCCTAAGAAAGCACCTGGCTTTGATCTTATCACTGGCCAAATACTAAAAGAACTTCCAAAAAAAGCGTTAATGAAAATAACCAACATAATTAATGCATCACTTCGGTTACAATATGTTCCACAACTTTGGAAAGTTGCCGAAGTTATAATGATACCAAAGCCAGGGAAGCCGCCACATGAAACAACCTCATATCGACCAATATCATTGCTGCCGATTATGTCAAAGTTGTTCGAGAAACTTCTCTTGAAAAGGTTAAAACCAATTATCGAAGAGAAACACCTCATTCCTGATCATCAGTTTGGTTTCCGAAATCAGCACTCTACAATTGATCAGGTACACCGAATCACCGACATAATTGAAAAGGCGATAGAAGAGAAAAAAGTTTGTTCGACAATATTTCTGGATGTTGCACAAGCTTTTGACAAGGTTTGGCATGAAGGATTAAATCATAAATTACAAATACTTCTTCCTGCTCAATACTCAAAAATTTTAAAATCATACATAACAGAACGTTACTTCAGAATAAAACAAGAAGACACCTATTCTGACCTGAAAAAAATGCAAGCGGGAGTACCACAAGGAAGTGTACTAGGACCAATCCTATATCTCCTATACACTAGTGATATCCCTACATTTACAAATAATACCGTTGCTACGTTTGCTGATGACACTGCAATAATGGCCACTGGTGAAAACAACATTGAATCAACAGAAAAATTACAAACAGCCATTACTGAGATACAGCGCTGGACAGTCAAATGGCGTATAAAACTCAACGAAACCAAATCTGTGCACGTCGACTTTACTAATAAAAGAATCGACCATAAACCAGTATACATCAATCAACAAATCATTCCGTACGAGAATTCAGCGAAATATCTTGGCATGACCCTTGACGCAAAACTCAGGTGGAAACCGCATGTCAAGAAAAAACAAGAAGAGTTGAAAATGAAGTACAGAAAGATGTACTGGCTATTGGGTAGACATTCTGCCTTGTCAACATACAACAAGCTGCTCTTGTATCAGCAAGTCGTTAAGCCAATCTGGACTTATGGTATTCAGCTCTGGGGATGTACCAGTCAAAGCAACAGAATGATCATTCAACGATTTCAAAATAAAGTGCTCCGTGCTATTGTTAATGCTCCGTGGTACATCAGAAATGACAATTTACATAAGGATTTGGATGTTGAAATTGTCGACAACGTTATCAAAAAGTTTGCGCAAAGTCATGAACAACGACTTCAACAACATGTCAACATTGAGGTCCTCCAGCTCCTCGAAAACGATGACTTTACCAGAAGATTAAAACGAGTGAAACCATTTGAACTTGTGTACAAAATAGTGAACTATCTATAAACAATACATAATAAATAAACCAGTCACAAACAAAAGTAGTGACCAAAACATTTACAGAAACAAAAAGTGCATATATCATAGGATAAGTACTTTGTAATTTTAACCGTATCAAATTAAGTCAAATTCAAATAGCTTATTAGTATTTGTGCTAGATTGTTATATAATGAATACACCAATAGGTGTTTTTTTTAAAAAAAAAAAAAAAAAAAAGTGCTGTTTGACTTCTGACAGTTGTTTATAAGTCTCAATTTGGGCGATTCATTTTTTTTTTCTTTTCAATTCTTCATCGTTGTATTAGACCATTATTCTCTTACAAGTCGCACTTGTTCCTTCTTCCTCTACATAAAATCGATGTATATGTACCAAAAACATTATTAACGCTTCATTTCTTTTCTCGCCTTTGTGCGAAACATAAATTTTTTCCTAAGCAGTTTTTAACTTGACAAAGGGATGTAGTGCTTTTCATTTTGCTTCCTTTCTTCAGCGGATTTGCTGCGTTATTAAGTGCCAATTTATAAAGTCGCCACAGCCTTCATCAAGAGTACGCATCATCTACTCATCTACTCATCCACGTGAAGACTGCTGTCAATTTAATAGTCGCTCCACCCAAGCAACTCACAGTCCTTGAAAGTGGAATAAATAAAGGATCATCATCAGTGTTGCGTTTTAGCTGATAGTCATCGACAGCGAAGAGCCAGCAGCCAGCAGTCAGTCGCAGCGTCGTTGTCAACTTACGCTTATTAAAAACTTTTACAGCAGCTTTCACATTGTCTTTGTTTTTGCCTTCCATTCCACTAACTAAGATATTTGCACACAGCGGCTTCGAGGCTTACTCAATTCTCATAACTTTTCACCACGCTTTTCTTACTTAGCACTTTTTGATTTTTTTTCTTTCCTTTTGCTTTGTTTTATTTCGCGCCGCCTTTTTCTTGCTTTTGCACAATTTGTGATCACTCCGCTGCTATGCTACGGGCAATCTCGTTACTCTTCATTCGCTTTGTCTTAAGTTGATAGGTCACATAAATTTTGAAAGGATTAAGTAAGTCAGTCAGCTTAAAACATGACAGACGAGTACAAGGCCGCAATTTTGAAATTGATGTGATTAGTGTTAGTGGACTTTGTGAGAGTGTGGCAAGTTGGAGAAGTGGCATGAAAATGAATGTGAAGAAAATTTGCATGCATATAACGGTATTAACGTATTATTTCTAAAGGATCCGGCTTCACACACTTTATTAATAAGAGGCGATAAATTCTGTTAAAAATGGGTGTAATGAACTAAGTTTTTCCCCAATGTTTAAAATGTAGTTCCGTTTTAGTTACCAGCACGAAAATTGTGTTTGACCTAACAAGTCCTTAATGTGTCCTAATAAGTGTGAGCACGTTGAAAATACTGTCGTTTTTTTAGTCTAATGGCCTACACCCGATTATACTGATTGATGATTGATTGATTTAACCAGTGATATTTGACTAACATAGTTCGAATATATCAGATAAAATATAAATTAATAGGCGAAATATTAAGAATGCAGATAAGATTTTGCGATCCAGCCAAACTTGGAGTTCATTAAAATCCCATTTCCTTTGGTTTGCTTGACGTATTTGAAAATAATTCGAATATTAAAAACTAGCAATCGCACCATGAACCCTTCAGGGATTACTGGGTATAGCTGTTGTTGTTGTAGCAGCATAAACATTCCCGATGCATACACAAGGAATGCTGCTGATGTGACAGTCCTTGGCCGGATATAAATCCAGGTTGTTCCGGTTACGTAGAACCGACTGCCGTGGGAACGATGTAAGACATAGTCTCAGCTATAAGTGAAAAAATAAGAAAAAATCTGGGTGAGCATTTTTCAAATATGACAACAAAACATTTTTTTCAAAAAAAAATTTTTCCTAACAATTCTGCAAAAATTTTGTTTTAGAAAAAAATTATGAAATTTTCCAAAAAATTGTGAACAAAAAAATTAAAACTTCGTTTAGAAAAAAGTGCGAATAAAAAAGTTTAAAATTTTCCCAAAAATTTTGAACAAAAGAAATAAAAATTTTCCAAAAATTATTTTCTAAAAACTCGTGTGAATTGGAATATGTATGTATTTTTGGAAAATTAACCAAAAAAAATTGCTTTGGAAAAATGTGAACTTGAACTTTTCCAAAAAATTGTGAACAAAAAAATTAAAAATTTGTTTAGGAAAAAAGTGTGAACAAAAAAGTTTAAAATTTTCCAAAATATTTTTTGAAAAAATTGTTAACAAAAAAATAAAAATATTCCAAAAATTATTTTCTCGAAATTGGTAAAAATTGAAAAATATTTTTGGAAAATTACAAATGAGAATTTGGTTTGGCCAAATGTGTGAACAAACAAATTAAAAAAATGTCCAATAATTGCTTTTCTACAAAAGTTAGAACAAAAAAAAAGATTTCCTAAAATTAGATTCTAAAAATTGGAAGAGAATAGAAAAAAATTTTGTTTAGAAAAAAGTTTGAACAAAAAAATGAAAAACTTTTCCAAAAACCGAGAACAAAAAATTTAATTCTGAAATATTTGTGAACAAAATATTAAAAAATTTTCCAAAAAACCGAGAACAAAAAAAATTCCAAAATTATTTTCTAAAAATTGGCAAAAAATGGAAAATTAAAACAAAAAATTTGATTTCGAAAAATTTGTGAACAAAAAATTCAACAATTTTCCAAAAAACTGAAAACAAAAAGAAAATTTAAAAAATTATTTTCAAAAAATTAACAAAAAAATGAAAATTAAAACAAAAAATTTGATTCCGAAAAATTTTTGAACAAAAAATTAAAAAATTTTCCAAAAAACTAAAGACAAAAACAAAATCTTAAAAATTATTTTCTAAAAATTGGGAAAAAATTGAAAATTAAAACAAAAAATTTGATTCCGAAAAATTTGTGCACAAAAAATTAAAAACTTTTCCAAAAAGTAAAGACAAAAACAAAATCTAAAAAATTATTTTCTAAAAATTGGAAAATTGAAACAAAAAATTTCATTTCGAAAAATTTGTGAACAAAAAATTAAACAATTTTCCAAAAAACTGAAAACAAAAACAAAATCTAAAAAATTATTTTTTAAAAATTGGCAAAAAATGGAAAATTAAAACAAAAAATTTGATTTCGAAAAATTTGTGAACAAAAAATTAAACAATATTCCAAAAAACTGAAAACAAAAACAAAATCCTAAAAAAGTATTTTCTAAAAATTGGCAAAATATGGAAAATTAAAACAAAAAATTTGATTTCGAAAATTGTGTGAACAAAAACTTAAAACATTTTCCAATAATAATTGTTTTTCACAAAACTGACAACAAAAGAACTGGAAATTGGAAAAATGTGTTAACCAAAAATTCAAAATTTTTCGGATAAATAGTTTTCCACAAAATTGAGAACAAAAAAAAAATTGCAAAAATGGATTTCTTAAATTTTTTTTTTTAATTTTTGTTACCGGTTTTTTTATATATTTTTTATACCTATATATTATTTATATATTTTGTTCTAAAAATAAACGAAAACTTTTAAAACATTGAAAGCAACCAAATATATTTGACATTTGCATACTCCATGCTCTGCACAGTACAAGGAAGTAAGAAGCATGAGAAATTATTTCTTCCTCTCCGTTGGTCCCACAGCTTCCGCAGCATTTTCAAAGGTGATTAGTCTTTCTGTATATAATATTTCGGATCATGCATTGCCTTCAAAAAATCCCGATGACCTTAGATATTCAACGGAATAGATTCATAATTTAAGCACAGTAGAACTTTTAGAAAAACTGGCTCAAGTGAATTTTGTGAACCTTTCCCTGAACTCAGCTCTATTTAAATAACAGAAAAAATAAAAGTCGAACGCATTACTCAAACAACCGTCCGCGTCATGCTTGATATTTGAAGTCTGGTCAATTCAAGTCCCTTTTGGTCAATTCTGTTCTCGACTCATCCGACGTAGAATCTCTCTTGCCAACAAGTGCTACATTGGGCAATGTGGTACCAGCTCCTGGTAGCAGAGGAAGAGAAGGCCTCCTCTACGTTGGAAAGATCAGGTGGAGAAGGACTTGGCTTCACTTGGTGTGTCCAACTGGTACCCGTTAACATGAGAAAGAAATGACTGGCTGGCGCGCCAGTTAAGAAAAATTATTTGTTTTTTTAAATTTCCCAAAAGATACGTAGAATAATTTTTTAAATTTGAGTCCTTTTGCTTTTTAGAATGAAATTTTTTTTACCTACGGAACACCTTGTTTAATTTGAGTGTTTGAAAAGCCATACAAAATCATTGGTACCATCAAAAAATACAAAAGTCGATATACAATTATATAAAATTACCTCCTATAAAATAAACGACACAAAAAAGAAAAAAAAAACGGTCTAAGTGAATTAGTTTAGAGACCGGCTGCCACTTCTACCTACCTACCATGAGGATGGATTTAGAAAGGAAAGAGTTTAAAATATTGTTGCACCTTTCTAAATCATTTTTCACGAGCTTACATAACCTCAAATATAGCCAAATTCCTTTTTCCACAACTGGCGTCTATTCTGAGATCAGATTTAAACTCAACACGTCAACTCCCAACAACAATTAATAGATTTTGTTCTAAAAATCAATTAAATTTTGCCTGCCTCAGTAATCAATGGGACTCAAAGCATATGATTCTATATCCAAAATTTTAATTTTTTTCATGCAGTAGGAATCAGGAAGGTAGATATGTTTGTAGGTATATAAAATTAGTAGAATATTTTGTGAGAAGCCTCAAATGTTTGCACGCAACTTTGAAATGAAAATGTTAATTATAAATTAGCGAAGTGATTACAAACCTCTGACATTTAAATTAAATGCAATAATAAGGCATTGCATGACTACAATCAATTCCAGAGGCAATACCGCGCAGTCGATAACAAATTTATGTTCGAAGCAATTGAATGTTTTAACTGTTACGCCATTCCATTAAATATGCTAAGCTGGCATAAGCGATTATAGTTGTGTGTGTGAGTGTGTATTTGTTAGTAGTCGTACAATTTGCTGCTGTAGGAATATGTAAATTAGGTCGGGTCGGTCAGTTGCTATATACAAAAAAACGGAGCTTACATAGTACAGAGTTTACATAAACTAAAACAAATACACGAGTTGTATGAAAATTCTTCCTATTTAAAAGTTTATGAGCAGAGTATTCAGAAACAAAAAAAGAACTATTTTGTATCCCACTAAAAACAACCCGGCATGCGTTATCCTTCTATTAATCTTCTACAAAGGCAAAGTATAATGGGTTGGGTCGCTGTAACCGCAGCTGGGCACTCTACAATTGTTTTCATCGATCCTGGCGTCAAGGTACATACGAAACATTATTGGAAAAATATTCTGGAGGCGCTGAAAAAAGCCATTATACGCGAATGGGTCAAAACACTTGCATGACTTGCGGCAGCTTGCGATTCGTTTCTGGACCGTCTCAAGGACATAGTCAAGGCAAAAGGTAGTCATATCGAGCAAAAGCAAATTGATTCTTAATTCGGTATTATTTTCACACATTTCTAACTTTGAATTGAATAGAAGTAGTTTTCCAAATTAAATTTATTACCTTTTTAATTGATTATACTTCAAGTACCGAAGTGATAATACATAACTCAAGGATTTATTGCAAAGAAACGGCACTTCATTTGATTGAGCCATTTTTAATTTGTTATTGTTTACAATGTACCTACCACAATATCAGAAATGAAACAGTCATTGTGGTGATCAAAGCAAATAATGCTCCAAGGTACATCCTTCTAACCGGCAAAGTCCTCAAAGAACTCCCGTATGCCGCCTTGAAATATAAGGTTGGGGAATAAGTTCGTAGCGTTGATACCGAAGACTTTCGGTTAAACAAAAAGCAATAATTATATCAATAAGTTCATCAGTTATGTATTATCCGTTACTTCCTACCTCTCCATGAATTTGTTAATGTCGTTCCGCCAAAAATCGCCTAGTCTGGTGTCAAAGAAGTGGCTCAGCCAGTTTTTAAGGGCCTCTTGTTATCGAAGATAACGCCCTTCATATGGTTTGCCAGGGAGCCGATGGAGATGGTAATGGGTCGGAGCAAGATACAGAGAATATGCTGGAGGCTAAAGAGTCCATTCGAGCTCTTGGGGCGTAGCTTTGATGACTTGTGCAACATAAGGCCTTGCGTTGTCGTGAAGACGTATGGTCTGACTATGCCGATTAGGTCTTTTCAGTCAAATAGCCTCATTCACGCGGTGTAGCTGGACTGTGTAGAGATATATGTTGACCTTTAACATTCCTTTGGAGCATTTCCCAGTACACCATGCCCTCCCAGCCCCACCAATCACTCATTATGATATTCTTTGTATGAAGATCCAGCTTGATTCTCAGCTTTGGCGTATCTCCTGGAGCCACCCACTCCTCTTTTTGCTTCATAATAATGTATGGACACCATTTGTCATCTCTCGCGAAGATTCGGTACAATAAGCGCGGTTTCTGGCCATGTATTGCGGTAAACGTTTGCATGCGACGGAAATGGTCCAGAAAGCAGGTGACTGGGTGACACATCAATTGAAGGAGAGGGATATCGAGAGACGATTGGTGATGTGTGAGATGCTTCTTGAACGGCAGAAAAGAAACGGTTTTCGGCATTGCATCATCACTGGCGATGAAAAACGGATTTAAGCATCGAAAATTTTGAAGCTTGCTAAGTGAACCAGGTCCATCGACAGCGAAAAAAAATATGAATACTTCAAAGGTTATGTTGTGCATCTCGTGGGGTCAGAAGGGTGTCACCTTTATGAACCCTTAAACCAACTATCGTTACCGAATGCAGCTCATTCGTTTGAATCGAGCACTGAAAGAAAAGCGGACGGAATGGGACGGCAGACATGACAAACTGATTTTGCTGCATGACAACGCCAGGCCACACGTCGCTAAATCGGTTCAGAAATATTTATAGGATCTGAATTGGGAAATCTTGTCCCACCCGCCGTATTCCCCAGACATTGCACCTTCGGATTACCATCTGTTCCGATCAATGCAGTCAGCCCTTATTGGAGAACGGTTCACTTCTTACGTGACCATCGCAAACTTACTCAATAAATGGATCAAATCAAAAGAACTCGAATTTTTCATGAAAGGAGTCCGTATGCTGCCGGAAAGATGGAGTAAAGTTTTAGCTTCCAATGGTACATACTTCACATAATATTACTTCAACAATTAAATATTCGTAACTTTGGCTAAGAAAGTACGGAAACTTATGCCCATACCCAATACAATTAACAAAGTTTTGAAGGGCAGAAAGAGTCGAATGAATACTTAGCCTTTGCACATCGCCTATCGAATGAATACTTAGCCTTGCCCAACATTAATGGCAAATGCTGCTGTATACTAGATTTTTTAACTAATTTAGATGAACTTGTGATAAAATTAGGAACGATTAAACTTAAACCCTTTATTGGGTATTTGCCCGAGCTGCTGGCCTTATTTATGGTGGGAGAATTATAGTATAGTATAAAATATATATATATAATTATAGTATAAAATGGAGGGACCTACAGCTTTAAGCGGGTTCCGAACGACAGATGCTTTTTTTGTTATTAAAGAACTTTTTCTATCATTTGACGTTTCATGCTCGAAGATTCGAATCTGTACACTTCCGAATGGGTGTCAGACACTATGGAAAAAAGATGTAACGGTTTGAGACAAACGGCAGGTGTTTAAATATTCTATAGTTATTTCTCTTACATAATTGCTTTGCCACATTCGAGTATTCTCTTTGTCTGTTGCAGAGTTTTATAATTCAGAGCTGCATAAAATCCCAGATTTGACTTGTGAGCTATGATAGCGGAGATGCATCACATCTTTGGGGCAAGCATAGCGGCTGTAAAGCTATTTACTTCAATATAAAAGCTATCGTTTATAATATTTGGTTCTCAAATGAAGAAATCATGACAAAATATATATTTTTACTGTTTTGAAGGTATTCAAAAAAAGGTTTTATTTTCTTTTTCTAGTCTCCGCATCAGCTTTCATATAAGTAGTGACTTTTCTGACATTATTTTCAATCCCCACTAATGTCCTCGTGTATGCATAAGCCATTACATTTTGACAGAAATTAATAAATTTTTTCAAACAACATTTCATGCTAATTTCCATATACAATAAATTAATTTTACGCATGACATAAATTGATAGCAAATTTGGCATATAAATTCATAGAAATTTAAATATAAATTTTAGCTGCTCGATCGCTATAAAAATTTACTCTTTCATCAATAACTGGTTGGTGCACTACTCACCAAATTCTCGTAGGAGGAAATAACACCACCTTCATATTCAAGAATAATATTTAAAAATTGTGGGCAATTTTGTTCAAAATTGTGCAGCATAAATTTTTACCAAAAATTTGTTATTCATACCAAAACTTTAGCCAGCACATCGGCAATGCATGACAAATAGTTGTCGGAAAGTTATAGAGAATACAACACAAGCGTGCGCTGTAACAGAGAAAGTGAGCAACAAAAATGTGAATACAAAATGTATAAAAGCGAGAGTAGCTACACACAAATTAACATATACAGATAAAACATATACAGTTATATGTACAAATATACATATATAAGTGTACCCAAATATGCTTCGAGGCAGTGTGCGGCAGTATTTCGAACTGATAAAAGCACACTAAGCCATGGCTCAGAAAGTAAAACTAAAAAATCGCCATTGAGCCTTACTGGCAAACAGGCGTACGGGCGCACAGACAAACACAAAACAAGCAACACATACATACATACACGCAAACATAATTCAAACACATAGAAATTCAGCATTTAACATGCACCGGAAACTTTTCATGTTTCACATCCGCTGCGAGAGTTTGTTTTATGGCACGATTAAAGCGCGGGAATGGCTTGGCAGTTGCGGCTGAGCTAAGGGGCCAGGAGCTGAATCTCAATAGTGTCTTTCGAATGAATGAATAAATAACTACTTGCTGTGTTGGGGCTCAATGGTGGCTGTCGATAGAAAGAGTGGCTACTTAAATAAAATAGTAAAAAAATCGATTCTTATGTGAGTTTAGATAAAAATAAGATTCGAAGAGTCGAGTGAAAGACGCTTACTTCTATTCGTGTTGAAATATTGAGATTTATTCACTTATTAAAGCAGAAATCTAGCATTCATGAATATGAAAAGGAGGCATGCACTTCAATTAAACGGTTTTTTCTATATGTTCATAGGTGCTGCGGTGGCGCGCTACCATCAAGTGGCTTTCTGAAACCAGGCTGAGCCTGTTTATTTCCATCACCTCTTGCCGCGCGACCACCGCGGAGCGGGAAGGCGATTAACCGCCGCTGCTATGAATCAGTCTTTCTAGACACCTCAACTCCTTCAAAGTCCCGGCCACTACGTCGCGTGCCGCATTCCACTTTTCCTTCGAGCGCAACATAAACACATTGCACGAATGTTTCCGACGAAGGTGGTTCTCTAAAGCCTCTACGGAGTTTTTCATTTGCAGAATTGAAGCACAAACAAGTGAAGAATATATGGTAAACTTCTTTTACATTCTCTGTACACTTCATTGCGAGTGAGAATTTTACCTCATCGGATGATTCTTTATGCATAGAGACCAGTAGCATGAACTGACGACTGTTTTAAGTGCTGATTACTTAAACTCTTAAACCTAAGCCAAGTGATTGTAAATAATTCTGAAATATATTCGACGAGATGCGGCGCATATGCTCAAGAAGTGATGATTAGACGCTTATCTCTTCCTTAGCTGCACGGCTCGTACATACATTTTATGCGAGGTTGCGTATCTTGTCAGATTGTCATATTTTATAATCAATAGTGCAGTGTAGAGTTAGAATTCATTGTCGATATGTGTATTCATTTTCGAAAGCATCAGTAATTACCCCATTCTTAATATATAAAGCCAGCCCGGAACTTTGCAAGTGCCGAGGCTGGTGTTAGTAACAGCTATACTACTTTCTTTAACTTACAACTGCAACTGGTTTTTCTGGTATTCTAAAATATGACAGGCAAATGAAATACCCAGTGGATGGGTATCAAACGTAATAGTAAGGATTGCTTTTATAAGGTAACATTTGAACAGTTTTCAAAAATACCACTGAATTAAAATACCTGGGTTTTAAACTATCATGGCGCAGTAATATGGATGCGGAAAACAAATGTTATTCATCAGTTGAAAGGCGTGTTTCGAAAGGCGTGTCATAAGGAAAATATATGCTCCGGTTAAAACAATATAGGGTTTTCCAATAACAGGTGTTAGGTGTTAACCAGGAGAGATGATTAACGATTTCTTATGGCCGAAATTGGATGGTATTGATCTGGACAACGTTTATTTTCAACAAGTCGGCGCTACGTGCCACGAAAGCACTGATTTTTTACGGGAAAAGTTTCCGGACCGTGTTATCTCTCGAAGAGGTGATCACAATTGATCACCGAGATCTTTTGATTTAACACCTTGTGACTTTTTTCTTTGGAGCCACGTGAAAGAGAAGGTCCACACCAACAGCCCAGGGTCGATTCAAGACCTCAAAGATGGAATTTGTGAGGCTATCGAGGACATAGGGCAGCCACTTTGCAATTCGGTAATGGAAAATTTCATGAAAATATTGTCCTGTAAGCGTGGTCGTGGTGATCATTTGCCTGATGTTATTTTCCACTATTAATGGAATACTTTCCTCTTTATAATGAAATAGACTTCCGATAATTTTTATTAAAAAATATCATCTTTTATTATCAAAATAATATGAAATATCAAAATAACACCTCTTATTGGGAAACCCTTTAGATGACACCTACCCTATTCGCTACAACAATAAAATCGGAGAAATTCTTGAAAGACAAACTGTAATACGTTTTATCAAAGCCCTACGGATAAGATGGATTGTGCACGTCCTCCGCATGCCAAAAGAGCGAAATGATATGAAAGCTTTTATTTTAACACCCATTGAGTGAAGAAAAAGAGGGCGTCCTCGAAAGAGATGGCTCGATGACGTCGAATCAGATCTTAAGGAAATTAACGTACACAACTGGAGGGATGAAGCCATGGAGAGAATAAAATGAAAAAAAAAAATTGTTGATGAACCTATAGTCTATCACGGATTTTCAAACTTAGAAGAAGAAGATATCCCTGTAATAGGGAAAATTCATCAGAGCATTGAGATTCTTATTCGACTTACTCGACTTTTCTAAGCACTTGCACACCTATTTCTAACAAAAAGTATTTGTAGACTCATTTCGCACTGCCTAATTTAAAGAAACTTCATTAGACTATTTTCTCAGATTACATAGAAAATATTTTATTGAGCCAAATTCATAGGGGTTGTTATTCATTCATGGGAACTCTATGAACGTATTAAACTTCTGAAGCAAATACTGTACCATATTTTATAAATATTTTCAACTTAAACTAACTTGAGCGACTTAAATGGTGCTACAACTGAATTCTAAATAAATCATATTGCAACTTTTTCCACATTAAATTTTCTGCATGCATAACAGCTACACTGCCTTTAAATTTCTTGAAATCCCTGCAACGTATGCGCCATTTAATGCTGAATAATACAAAAGGAATGAATCAAAAATTGGTCGAGTCCTACATGCAAGTACTCTGAAGTCATTCAACTGGCCGGCCAGTGAGCAACACGGCTGTTCATGCTGTATTTGTTTAGACTTATGCTCGTATGTACATAGAAATGGCTAGACTGTTAACAAATGAAGCGAGGTGCACAAATAGCAAAAAGTGCTGCTCATGAAAGTCAATAGTTGCACGTGGGGAATTCTATGGGAAATTCCACGGGAAGAATTGCTTGGAGTTTGTGTTGGAAATTAGAGATGAAATAAAGTAGCACTACAGTTTGCTTCTACAATATTATAATGCTGGTGGATCATAGAATAGGAATTGCCTTTTAACAACCTGCAAAAGAACACCAGATCTGATCCACACATAGGCAAATTTTATGCTCTTATTCTCAAATATTATAATATTGAAAAAGCAAACTGTAGTGCTGTTTTAGTTTATTTATAATTTCAAAATCGACAAAAATGTATAAAAAACCCGTAATTCGTAAGATTTAATATATTTACAATACTTTTATGCTAAATAATATCCCCGAAAAATCAATTGTTTCTTTAGTTACTAGTTCAGAAATTGAACTATGAGGAACAATTCATAATCTCTGTTACTGCCCACATTTTCGTTACTCTAAATAAGATGTCGTCAATGCTCATGACTTATTCTTAAGATAGATTTTTACGAGGTTTGTACTTCGACCTCATGATCTCTTGTGCCTTCTGCTCATCACAATACCTCACACAAACCCAGTTTCCTTATTACACTCAGAAAAGAGCTGGGTTGGATTGAGCGCATGTGCCTTTCTTCTGGCTGCAGTTGGCCGAGATGCTGATACAAGAATAAAATGAAAAAAAAAAAAAAATTGTTGATGAACCTAAAGTCTATCACGGATTGTCGAACTTAGAAGAAAAAGATATACCTGTAATAGGGAAAATTCATCAGAGCATGAGATTCTTACTCGACTTACCCGACTTACTCGACTTTTCTAAGCACTTGCACACCTATTTCTAACAAAAAGTATTTGTAGACTCCGCGCTATAATGCTACAAAGAGAAGGTGCATTGGAGTCTTCTGAGATTGGCCGCAGAAACGACAAGAATCAGTGAACCATATCCCCAGGTCACCGCACAGAGTGCACAGGCCTATGAGAATGCCTGTAAGTATTCTCAGTTTATCCTTGGGTATGGGTTATGAGTCTTTTAAACGTCTTTTGGTTGTACTCTACCCATTGGACACACCAAGTGAGCCAAGTCCTTCTCCCCCTGATCTTTCCAACGCAGAGCGTACCTGCAGTATCTTTATTCGATGCGCTATATCTATGTCGTCGTCAAGCTCATACAGCTTAACGTTTGAATGGCGATCAGTAACTTTCCCCACTTGCGTGGACTTCTACATATGGAACCTTCCTCCACATCGTTACGATTATCTTGACAAGTAACATTGTTTGGGATTTCTGAGCTCAAACGATTTTTTTTTTATTTATCGATTTACAATAATTTTTTTTGTATTTCTTTGTTTTTTTTTTTACTTTTCTTTATTTTTAGTTTGTTTTATTTGATATAATTTTTTTTACTTGTTTTTTATTATTATTTTTTATATTTGCACGCTGCACTGCCTTTAATAAGCACTGTGTTATATTTCGATTCTTTCGGTATTTTTTATTTTTATATTTTTTTTTTGTCAGTAGAGCCCGCCCTGAAATTATTTTGACCGAAATTGTAAGACATGAATAATTACAAGGTTGAATCTTTCTAATATAAAATAATTTATAAAAACAAGATTTCTAAAACAAAAAAATGTATAAACAAAAATTATAAAAAGCTATTTAGAGTAATAATGAAAATCTATTTCAGAACTATGTATTGCATTTAATTTGTATATTTCGGTTCTTTCGGTATTGACTTTTTTGTATTTTTTTATTTTATTTTTTGCTTTTCTTGCGTTTTTACTTTTATTATAATTTTTATTATTTCATTTTTTTTTTATTTTTTTTTATTTTTTTTTTTTTTTGTTTTCTTTTTTTTTATTTTATGAGAGAGTTTGTTTGGGATTTCTGAGCTCAAAATGAATTTTTTTAATTTTTTCTTGTGATAAAATATGCCAATTTGTTTGTTTGTTTCCAATACGTAGCATATTTCACCGTGAGTACGGTGTATACAATTTATGGTGCCTAGATTCAGTTCCCAAGCTGAAATAGTTTTACATGCATGTAGGATTTCACATTTTGGTCCAAATACCGCCTCTGAATGGCAGATGGTTTTTTGGATTTTATGAAATTTTTATTACAAAAATACACTCGCAGGGTTGTCATTGTCTGAAGAGGGACTACCACTGCTGGAAGAATCTTTTTCTATAATTTATAATATAGGTAATAAGACAATATCAAAGCAATCAAACTGCAATTTTTGTATTTTAGGAAATTTGAATCTAGATAAAATGATCTGGGCACCAGTGGATTACAGTTTAGTTTTGGGGCATGAATGAAAAAAGTCGTAGTATTTTTTGGAAATTATGACTTTTTGAAAATTCAATACTGATATTGGCGGCTATCCATTTTTAATGGAATACGATTATTATTATCTTTTGCTATTTCATGCACTTTTTGTCCTACTGCTACCAAATTTTTCGTATTAAATTTTTTTATATTTAGAATAAATTTTTTTGCATAAATATAATATTTTTTTGTTGGTTACGCGGAAAATCAAAATGAATCATTAACAATATCACACTACTTTTCAGTATCTTCAAAATGGTACAAAGTGGCACAAAATTAATCACCCTATCGGAAGATTGTTGGCGGTCGCCGTAACCAAATGGAACGATGCGTGACTACCATTCGGACTGTAGGAGGCTGGTTGGACTGATGATGAGCCACTTTCTATGGGCGAAGCACATGGAAAAGGTGGCCATCTCAGACAGTGCACTCTGCCCTACATGCGGAGAGGAGGATAAGACGGAGGACCACTTTCTGTGCGTCTGCCCGGCCTTCGCTCGAATCAGGCTTGAGGTCTTTGGCACTGATGTGTTAAGAAGTGACCACCTTGGCTCCTTGGCACCACAAGATCTACTCAGATTTATTCGGAGGTCGAGTAGATTTAAAGAAAATTAAAAAGGGAATTCGAGTGCAGTACTATGGACTTAATTGTGTCTGAGTGCTGTACTTGCTAGTCTGGTTCACAGGTTCGAATCTCCGTCTATGAAACAGCAAATAATAGAAAAAGTTTTTTCTAATAGCGGTCGCCTCTCACAGAGCAATGGAAAGCTACTGATTGCATTTTCCCATGAAAAAAATTTTCATAAAAACCATTTGCCCCGTTAGGAGTCGGCTTAGGTCCCTCCGTTTGGGAAAAAAACATCAAGACGAATATCAAAAGTAGGAAGAGAAACTCGACCTAGCGCCCAGTAACGGGTATAAGGCGTCGTACGTCAATCATATTTGACACTTGTAAACTATAAAGCCGAATTATACAAACAGACAAGCAATGGAGCGCGTAGAGGTCAGGTAAAAATTTAACCTGATGTTGGAGAGGATCGTACGAGCCGCAGAACTTAATCGCTCAGGCACAATATTTTATAAGAGCGTACAATTGCTGGCGTATGCCGATGATATTGACATCATCGGCCTTAACAACCGCGCTGTTAGTTCTGCCTTCTCCAAACTGGATAAAGAGGCAAAGCGAATGGGTCTGGTGGTGAACGAGGACAAAACGAACAGTCGGCGCACTCGCTTATGGGCACCCACGTCACTGTTGACAGTTATGATCTCGAGGTTGTAAAAGGCTTCGTATACTTAGGAACCAGCATTAGCACCGATAACAATGTCAGCCTTGAAATCCAACGTAGAATCTCTCTTGCCAACAAGTGCTATTTTGTACTAAGTAGGCAACTGAGCAGTAAAGTCCTCTCTCGACGAACAAAACTAACACTCTACAAGACTCTCATCATGCCCGTCCTAACGCATGGCGTAGAAGCTTGGACGATGGCAACATACGATGAAGCGACGCTTGGAGTGTTCGAGAGAAAGATTCTGCGTAAGTTTTTTAGACCTTTGCACGTTGACAACGGCGAATATCGCAGGCGATGGAACGATGAGCTGTATGAGCTTTACGACGACATAGACCTAGCGCAGCGAATAAAGATCCAGCGGGTCATGCCGTCCGAATGGATACAAACGCTCCGGCTTTGAAAGTATTTGATGAGGTACCAGCTGGTGGTAGCGTAGGAAGAGGAAGGCCTCCTCTGCGTTGGAAAGATCAGGTGGAAAAGGACTTGGCTTCACTTGGTGTGTCCAATTGGTGCCGGTTAGCACGAGAAAGAAACGACTGGCGCGCTTTGTTAAGCTCGGCCAAAATCGCGGAAGTGGTTATAGCGCCAATTAAGAAGAAAAACAGAATCGATCAGCAAAAATCCGCGCTTATTGAGGCAATTCTTCTCTACAAATTTTTTCATTAAAAATATTGTATAAATGACTTAACAAATCAATTGAATATAAAATCAGAATATTTGTAGGAAATAACCTGATCTAAAGAAATGGAGTACAGATACGTAATCTACAACCTAAAGTTAGTTTACATGTCTCACTGTTCTCTTTTTGTTTTTTTTTGGTTTTTTTGCGTTATATCTGTTTCAGAATTATATCTTGAAACGTTTCTTAAATTATCTTAAAATTTTATTGGAAAGCTCATATATATAAATTTTTTTGTATTATATCCACAAATAGTGGCTCCGAATAGGGATTCCAGTAATCTGAAAAGTTTTCTTGGTTGTGGGATACATATCTTCCTTTGCTCAATAAAATAGCTTTAAATTTTGTATGCGCATTTCTTTGAAATCCTCTTTGTCCAACGTCCGCTTGCATTTATTTTTCATGCATTTTAAAGTTTTGTTCGCATATTTGAATTGTCTATAATCCATGCAACTTCTGCAACTAGAAGCTAAAATGCTTTCACTATTTTTCATACCCTTCACTATTCTCGCTTTGTGCTTTGATCTCTGAAATTTGTGCAGTTTTTCATGAGTTTTATTCACCCGGTGTACTTATTGTTGCTTTTTTTTGTTTTTTTTTTCAGTAATTTTTGCACACCAGTGATGTATAATGATGAGCTCCTTCGAAGAGTTCACTTCCACTGCTTTTTTACCTTTTGCTTGTGCTCGACAATTAAGACAGAAAAGGATATCCGCTCAAGTGTAGTTAAGTAGCTAAGTCTGAAAGCTAAAGTACGGAAGTTAGATGAAAATTAGTGCTTGTCTATTTGCATGTTTAGTTCAGTTTTCTTAAATTGCTCGTGAACAACTGTGGAACTTAAGTAGTGTCGGTGTACTTAGACCTATTTTCACAGATGCATGACTTTACTTTGACTTACTTCGCTTTGCTTCGTTTGAGGAGTTGGTTGAACTTTAATGTGAAGCTATTACTAATATATGGGTTTTTATCTTTAGGAGCGTAACATTTTGGTGTTGCATATACGACTAATAAACATATCAGGCACCTTATGGTGAAACCGATTAAGTTGACTTTGCAATTTCTACCTTAAATGTACCAAATGGCATGGCTTCACAGCCATATTTAAACTATTAGTATTCATAGCCATTAGGCGAGAATCCTTCCTAATAAAAGTTGAATAATATAAATAAATATAAATATTCTGTAGAGCGTCATACATTACAGAGCTAAGCGCAAAATCTACTAAAGTCTGGTAATAGGAAAAAGTGCATAGAGTGGCACATCATTCAAATTAAAAAAAAAATAAATAAATAAATAATTGGCACGTACACTTCTGTTAGGTGTTTGGCCGAGCTCCTCCTCCTATTTGTGGTGTGCGTCTTGATGTTGTTCCACAAATGGAGGGACCTACAGTTTCAAGCCGACTCCGAACGGCAGATATTTTTATGAGGAGCTTTTTCATGGCAGAAATACACTCGGAGGTTTGCCATTGCCTGACGAGGAGCGATCGCTATTAGAAAAATGTTTTTATTAATTTTGCTTTCACCGAGATTCGAACCAACGACCTCTCTGTGAATTCCGAATGGTAATCACGCACCAACCCATTCGGCTACGGCGGCCATCATTCAAATTACCATCTCGGATTATTGTTGCTGTAGCAGTAGCAGTGCGGCGTTGTCACTGATCAACATGGTCTAACTCATCTAGCGGGAGATCCAGGAAACGAACAATTTCGACAGGTTGTATTCACTAGGAAAGGCGTGTTAGGTGAGTGGGTTTAAGAGGGCATGTGGAAAGGTGGTTTATATCGTGCCGTGTATCGTCGACAAGTGAAGGCAGATATTGAGTATGTCGGGATCTATTCCAGATAAATAGGAGTTTAACCTACCATAATAACCAGACCGTAATATAGTCAAGGTTACGCGAGTCTCACGAGACAACTGAAACTATTCGTCTGCAATGAGTGGTCATTGGGCTACGCTTATAGGATTCGGACGTCAGGAGCTTAGAAAGGTGGCGAGAGTCTCCCACTCATTATGGAATTTCGTCTAAAGTCTGTCTATATAATGTCCAGTCAAGTAGTTCAGATGTGTTTGTTCCTGGATCTTGTTGGTGTAGTCGAAGAAAATGTCTTCTGACTCGCCTAGAAATTGTCTCAGGCTCTGGCAAATGTCTGCAGTGAAGATTCCTACGGTATCTTCCTAGCAAAAATTGCTTGCTGAGCATTTTGCTCCGCTCCTTGACCGGGAGCATGGAAGTCTCGTTGGGAAAATTTTGCAGGGGAGGCATTAGAAGGCACCCCATAGCTATCCTAATATAATAGTAGTATTGTGACAGGTTTGAAGTGTTGTCCACTGCGAAGCACTAGTGACAGGCGTCTATACTGGCGCAGCGTAGCTTACTATCGGACGGTCAATTGCTTTTAATGATGCCAGCACAATTTCTTTGCCTTTGCCCCTTGTGTTGCAATGACATTGATGAATTGTGTTAAAAAGTGAACGTTCACGCCGCCAGCCTTTCTCGCTTTTTCACTGTGAGTAATCTCACGCCTTTCGCCACTAAATCCACGGCGACGCTCTTTATCACCGGACGAAAGAGGTCAAACTGTAGCTAAAGATGAAAGTCGATGACATACCAATACCGTTAAAATCCCTAAAAAGTTAAGTGTCACCTCCGCTAGTTTGCTCTGTTTTTCAGCGTATACAACCGGAATTGCCAAAACGATGCTCTCGAATCGCTATAGACTCGGATTTGCAGGGCACTGCCGTGAAGCACTCTTCAAGTGATCAGTTAAATGTGTGATGTCTCGGTCCAATATGTGTAGCTGTACTCTGGAAATAGTACCCCGAGTGTCGGTCCCGAACTCGCTAAAAGTGATTGGATTGTTAGAATAGACTAAGAACTTTACATAGTCTGAAAGAAAATTATCGAGAGGTGTCAGGTGGCTTGATAATGGCGGTCAAGTGATGAACGCTCGCTGTGAGATGAGCCGGTCATCAAATGTCTCCTTCCCAATAACGAGTGTTACGTTGCTCCAGTGGGAGTCACAGTTGCGCAATGTCAATATTGTCTAGTTCTGGCCGTGGCAAGCTAGTTACAATCTCACTATATTGAGGATCATAGACGAAAATCGTATGATTCTTCTCATTTTATTATAAAAAAGCTCCATGTGATAAACTAATCAATCTTTCTAGGTTCATAGATGCTTCGTGTTCCAGCATTTATAGCTGAAATTTTTTCAAGGGATGTTAGGTTTAAGAATTGGGTAAGCAAAATTTTCGATTATCATTTTCTTATTTTAATATTTTAGCAAAAAGAAGGACAATATTTTAATTTCGTAAATATTTAAAAAAAAATGTACATATAAAAAATGTATAAAAAAAGTTAGGAAGAATGGAAGATATCAAATTGCATTACCCTGAATTTGGTAAGGCATTTGTTTTCATCGTTTAACGGATTTTCTAGACATCAACTTTTTTTTTGGTTCACCTTTTTTCTCTAATCCAAAACGTTAAACAGCGGTTTCAGTAAACCCAATTAATAATATTAATAAGAAAAAAAATCAGTAAATTAATTTTCAGAATTAACGACTGATTTACGCTTAGTAATTAGATAATTGCGCTGGTCTGGTTCTTGGCGTGAAAAATCATTAATTATTTATAAGCCTGTATGCGTGAAACGATACGCGATTAAATCGTAAACATTACTACATACATTTAGAGCTGGATGCTATTGGTAAATTTGGAAACTGCTTAAATAAAAGGTTTTTGCAAATGGCTTCGTACGTTAGTCATATTTGACACTGGTGGACTATACAGCTGCAGTAAACGAACAGCAAAAATTTGATCCTGTGGATCTATACGGCTATGATAAGACCTATTATCACCTATGCATCAGTGGTCTGGATGAGTAGACTCTCTCTCGTGGGAGTCAGGAGGACCTTATCGAGACTACAACGCACGGTGGCCATCTGTTCCACCAGAGTTTTTCCGACGACTTCAGGCCCGGCATTAGATGATTTGAATGGTTTGCCACCACCTGATGCTTTCATCCTAGGAGAGGCCTTGATGGCCATCTGCAGGCTGAAACCCAATGGGAACTGGTACGGGCCCTGTCTGGCATTGGAAAACAGAGAAGGCATGGATTTCGATCCAATGATTCTCTCCATGCCCCTTGACTCCATGCCATCAAGAGTCGTACTTAAAAAGAGATACAATGAAGTTCTGCTAGAGGCTCAGTCATGGTCAAACTCTGAAAATGAGCCCAACAAACACTGTTTTCGCATTTTCACGGATGGCTCCACGACCGAGCTTGGCTCCGGCTCTGGGGTCTACGTGGAATCCAGTAGGACAAAACTGCACTTTGCTCTTGGAATGCATGCATCTGTGTTTCAAGCAGAGGTGTATGCATTTCAAGAAGCGATGAACTTTGTTGTGGAAAGAAGAGGCAGATCTATATGTGTCTGCAGCGACAGCCAAGCTGCGCTCATGACCTTAGACAGCCACCAAACACATCAGGGGTAGTCGAGTCCTGTAAATCTAGGCTGAACTATGTCGGTAGACATAACAGCCTGATGCTAACATGGGTCTCGGGACACGTGGGTATCGTGGAAAACGAGACAACTTCTTTGGCCCAGCGCCCTTTTTTGCCACTCTCTTCTGCGGTCATCAAAGCCACTGTTAGCAAATGGGTAACTACAACCGACAAGCGAGCTTGGCAGGCTGAGAGAGGCTGCTGATGGACAAAACTGACGTTACTCTTCATGTCCGATCGACTGTCGCAAACCCTCCTGTCATTAAGCAAAGGGGAGTGCAGACAGCTGGTTTGACTGATGACGGGCCACTTTCTGTGGGCGAAGCACATGGTAAGGGTGGGCATCTCAGACAGTGTACTCTGCCCAGCGTGTGAAGAGGAGGATGAGACGGCGTACCACTTTCTGTACATCTGCTACACCTTCGCTCGAATCAGGCTTGAGTCCTTGGGCACTGATGTGTTAAGAAACGACCACCTTGGCTCCTTTGCACCAAATGATCTACTCATATTTCTTTGGAGATTTAAAGAAAATTAAATGGGAATCCAAGTTTAGTGCAATGGACTTAATTAATGTCTGAGTGCTTTACTTGCTAGTTGTCCCGACAAAAACAAAACAAAAAACAAAAAAAACGAACAAGCAAATGTCAAAATAAAAACTTCAATCACATAAACAATTTTTGTATTTAGCGAAACAGTTATTTCAAATTCTATTGGATGATTAATTTTGCACCACCTTGCATAAAAAATGATTACCATACATCCAATTTACAAATATTTAGTACTGGCAAATTTATGAGCTTGGAGCTATTGGAGCTTGAATTTTTAACAAATTCCACTAAAAATTTCTTTAAGTAAATAAACAGAGTTTTTTTATTTATTGTATTACTTCATGCACGTCCCATATTTGGTCTTGCTTCAGGGTGCTTTGAAATGTAAGCTGCTTGGATAACATCAACTTAACAAAGGAATCCAAAATTGCAAATGCGCAAATAGTTTAAAACTGTTTCATGGTCGATGTTTAGCTCCTGGGCGGTGCTATGACTACTAATTTGCCGGTCAGTTTCTATTATTTTTATGATGTATTTATTTATTTATTCATTTATTCATTAATTTATTTATTTATTTATTTAATGTCTAACAAAATTCAGAACAGACATTTAAGATATAAATTTCAGAACTCAAATACAAATTTACAATATTTAATATTAAACAGTGAAGAAAACTTAGATCAACAACATAAGAAACCATTAAATTGCTAAAAATATTTAGAAGTTATTAACAAAATTTATACTTAAGAAACTAGAATAACAAATATATACTAGGTATTATAGAACATTAAACTGAATTCTTTCTACAAGGACCGGGCAGTCAATTTGTACATTAATGAGATCAAAAATAAATGATACTGCCTGAAAACTACCTCTGCCACTTAACGGAAAGAGACTAACCAAACGACAGCGAGATTCGTATGAAGGTTTCGAGTCTGAGAAATTGAGAGTAAGTAGTGCGAAACGCACAAAGATTATTATGATTATTTATAGGAGATATATACTTACAATATAACCCTAACTTAATTAGCACGCTGGCTACTAGGGCCTTCAGTGCAAAGATTTTTTGAACCCTCTCCACTCGATTTATATGGACTGCATGATAAGGTCTCCAAATAAAAGAAGCATAATCTAATTTGGACCGCACAAACGCAGAGTATAAAATCTTAAGAGTATATGGGTCAGTTAAGTGCGATGAGTTACGTCTAACAAAAGCGAGCATAGCAAGAGAATTGGAAACGACATAATTTAGGTGCGTGATAAAATTAATTGAATCAAAGAAAACCCCTAAATCTTTTATCACATCAGTCGAAGCAAGATATGTATAATTGATATGATTAGAGGTACTAAGGAGGTTTTGTAGCTTAGAAAATGTGATTTTATGACATTTTTCAATATTAAGAAATAGACGATTCATAAGGCACCAGGAAAATAAATTATTCAACTCGGACTGTAGGGCGACTGAATCACTAGAATTTCTAATTTCAGCGTACACTTTTAGATCATCAGCATAGAGAAGAAAATTAGCGAAGGAAAAACACGAACAAATATCGTTAATAAACAAAACAAATAACAAAGGTCCTAAAATACTACCCTGAGGTACACCAGAGGTGGCAATGTACTGTTTCGAAGAAACACCATCGATAACTACAGTACAGTCTCTTTATTAAATAGGACCAAATCCAATCAAGAAAAGTTGAATGAAAAGCGAGACAAGCCAATTTAGTTACTAAAATCGTATGGGCGATTTTATCACAGGCTTTAGAGAAATCCAGGTATATCGCGTCAGTTTGAAAACCATTCTGGAAGCCTGCGTGGCAGTCATCAGAAAAAACGGATAAGTTAGATAACGTAGATCTTGCAGCTACAAAACCATGCTGACGACGACTAATTAGATGTTTAACGCTAAAATCTAACTTGTTTTTAACAACGCATTCAAAAAGTTTAGATACAGCAGATAATTTGGAAATTGGTCTGTAATTTACAATATCGCTTTTATTACCGTTTTTGAAAATAGGAGTGACTGAAGTCAGCTCCAATCATCAATAAATATTCCTTCAACGAAGGATTTGTTAAAAACTAGTTTAAGAGGTTTAACAAGCTCTCAATGACATCATCATCTGATAGAACAAGCGAACCGAAGTCAACTGAAGAAGACACTTTGCCCAAGAAATTATTGCGAATGGCTGCCAAATGTTCTTCCTGAATATCTTCTTCAGACACGAAGTTAGATGAAAAGAAATCAGCAAATGAATTCGCAGAATTGACAGAGCAGGCAGTTACGTCCCTATAAAAACAGAATTAGGAATAGAAGAGGCCTTTTTAATCGACTTAATATATCGCCAAAAATTCTTCGGATTACTTTTTATATTAAGCTTAAATTTGTGAATGAATTCCATATACAAAGACTTGTTTAAAGTACGAAACTTTTTCCTATGGAAGATAAAAAAGCGGGTTTCGTTAGCGGGTTTCGTTTGCGGGTTTCGTTAGTTAACTTCTTAAAAAACTTATTTCGCAAAATTTTTATGATGTTTAAATTCTTTCGTGCACCAAGGAATATCATAATTTACACGCTTAAAAATTGGAACATGCCAAGAGATATTTGTCAATCAATTTCACATAAATATTATCAAGAGTTTGCCTAACAAAATTAAAGAAAGGATGAGCACTACCAGGACTGGATTCAAAAAATTCTAAAAATTCCGATGCGATGTAGAAGAAAAAGGCTGCGATACGACAGAATTAATGCTGTCGCTTATAAAAATCAAATCTAATAAACGACTCATACTATTAGTTAACCCATTAATCTGAGTTAGACCCGTGCCCAGTAAATTATCAATAAAACAAGATTCAGAAGGACTATTGACGTTTGAAGGCGTTAGATATACGTTATTGTCTAAATATACCGAATTTATACTGCTTAAGTAAAAATCCCCTAAGACACATAAGTGGTTATTCCCATTCTGGACATTTTCCTCAACATCAAAAAGGCTTGAACGGAATCGACTATACCAAAATTGCACGTAATTACCAGTTACAGTATCATCACCATAAACACCATTCACAATCCAACGGCCTGGCTTGCATTTTCGCCTTTATTAAAGAAAAAGTACCGAATTTTCTTGAAAAAACGAACAAAAAACAGCAAACATTTTTATTGTGAAATATCACCTTGACAACGAGTATTAACTTTAAATTGTTTGATTGAGGTATCGAGATATCGATCACTAACGCCATCTACCGGGAATATAACGGATTTCTTGTTCGCCCAACTAATACAATTCATCTTCTTTTCTAAAAGCAAATGGCTTTTTATACTCAGAGGCTTTTTATTACTTATCAAGGCGTGACTGCAATCAGAAATAAGTTTTTCTATTCGTTGATGTTTCATAGGCAGTGCGGGCTTTAAACCCACGGCAAACAGAATTGTCAGAACAGTCACGCACAAACCTGCTTAGGTGAACGGCTGCAGGCCCGTAATTAACATAAATGCATAAATATTTTTTTATTATGAATAAATTTGACTAATCCGCTGCATCAGCCGTCTGCAAAACTTTTACGTGTCGTGTTACACAGATTCAAATAATTCACAAATTAAATCACCAAAACCAGGTCTCTGTTACTTTGCGCATTTAATTATAATATTATTAAATTCAAATTTATTACACGTAAACTGAATATCAAATAAGTGACAATAGCAATTAAGTAACTGAGTAAATGAGCAACTGAGTGATAGTTTGTGAATAACTATTTGAGTGAGGATGTGCGCTCAGGCAACCACATTTGTGTGTCAATTAAATGTGTCATAACAAGAATTAAGTAGCTAAGCAAATGACAGTATCAGTAACCTGCATCGAATAAATGATTGAAGCAGCAGAGTGGTTTGTTTAGTACACTGTGCGACAAAATAAAATTTCTTACAAAATAAATCACCGCCAATTAATTTTGATGGAGTA